>WOXC01001258.1:0-54613 GCA_011680675.1 Gymnobelideus leadbeateri
AAGAAAGAACTTGTCCAAGTGGAGATGGGAAGGAAATTCATTTATATAGCTTATATTATGTTCTAGAGACTGCTTTAATCCTTACAACCTGAGAAGTAGGTATTGCTATTATCCCCATTATACAGTTGAGGAAACTGAGGCAAAAGAGGTTAAATCACTGGCCTAGGGTCACACAGCTAATAAGTGTCTGATGCCCTAATTTGAATTCAGGACTCGGTGACTTTAGGCTCAGTGCTCTAGTCAAGGTAACAATGGAGTAGCTGTGGCTGAAACTGGTTCTTCTGGCATATTTTAGTGCTTTACTTTTTTGTTATACCATATTGAGACATGCTATTCCAGTTCTAATTCAGCAAATAGCTTGCTACTTGATTTAGACAGAACTCTGTTCAATTCAAAAAGCATTTATTATTAAGGGACAAAGAGCACTGTGTTGGGTGCTAGGGATAGAGACAAAAAAAGAAAGAAAGAAAGAAATCTATCCTTTCAGGAAGCCCAACAGAAACAGTATAGATACATAAAAGTGAATACAAAGTAATGAATGGTAAATGAAGAGGTTTCAAGATATTAGGAGGCACTTTGTTTTCCAGAGCTAAGGCCCAGCAAGCAAGCTGTGCCCTGAGCTTGGCATAACAACAATCCTTTGTGCCCACCCGCCCGCAAAAACACATAATTGCTGTATTGCTATGATCAGCACCAGGCGCTCTCTGAGCTAGGACAAGCACCAGAAAGCTTGGACAAGTTTCGGCATGAAGCCCTGTTATGAATAAAACTTGTCACATTGTTGCTCTTCCCTCATTGTTAGGTTTACAAGTAGCCATGGGTGTAAGTTTTGACATCTGCCTACACTAAAGCAGGGTCCCCCAGCTCAGGGTACCCACACATGTGTCTAGTTTTTCTCCTTGCTTGCAGAGCTTTTCCCCTCACTTGGAAATTAAACTTGTTTGATTCCTGACCCTCTTCTGTCTAGCCAGCTCTGTTTGACTCTGGTCATCCACAGGTTACCTTATTCTGTCCAGTTGACAGCAGAGACTGTTACCAACTGAACGGATCAGAAGGTATCGCCCGAGTTAGCTTTGAAGGGCAGCTAGGGGGTACAGAGCAGAATTAGGAAGATCTGAGTTGAAATTCGGCCTCAGATGCTTACTGGCCATGTGACCTTGTGCAGGTCACTTAATGGCTATTTGTCTCAATTTCTCATCTGTAAAATGGGCACACACTGCAGAAGGGCATGGCAAACCACTCCAGTATCTTTGGCAAGGAAGACCTCATGGACAGAGTCTGACACAACTGAATGACAACAAAAGATTTTGACATCCAGCCCGAAACTCTCTCCTTCTGTGACTTCGGGGCAGTACCTTAAAATCTCCCCGCTGGTAAAGTGAGGGGGTCCTGTTAGGTTGCCTCTGGATTTCCCTCATTTGTAAACATTTGATCTTACGGGATTCTCTGGTCCTTGTCTTTTTCTCACCTGCAAAACGGGAGGGATACCCGTCCCGCGGGCCTCCCAAGACTGAAGAGGAGGTGGGCTCGTGACGTGAGAGCCCACGCCAAAGTCCACAGGCCACGCGAGCTGCCGCCCTCGTGAAAATGACTTTTGGCGACAGCTTTGGTCGCAGTGCCTTATCTTTGGGAAGTGCCAGGGACACAGTATTGGCATGGAGACTCTGAAGGACCTCTGCCTTTAGGCATTCCTTCCGAGACCCAGCTTCCAGTCTCGACTTGTGGCCTCCCTGGGGAGCGGCTGGAACGAGGTCCCCGAGTGCTCAGAGAGCCACGGCTGAGCCTGCGCAGTGGCCAGAGCGCCGAGGCGCCCGCCCGCCCCAGAAGCGTCTAGTTACCATGGAGACGGCGCCGAGGTCGTCAGGACGCTGCTTCCTCCAGGTGTAGCAGTCATTGTGGCCCGGCTGGAAACAAGGCTTTCTCGTCGGCCAGGGTGGCTGAGGGGCGGGGAAAGAGGTCTATTGCCTACTTCCGGTGGAAAGTTTGCAGCCTGGCGGCAGGCTGCACCAGCTTGTATACGCCGGCGGGAGCGGTAAGCGACCCCGCGGGAGTCGGGGGTCGGGAGGTGACCGAGGGAAGCGGTAGGTCGCCAGAGAGCCGCGGGCTCGGTAGAGGGAGTGCGGGAGCGCCAGGACCCGCTCCTGCGGGGCGGCCTCCGTTTCGGGGCTGGGTCGTTGGTTCAGAGCCAGAAGGTGCCCAGCCCCTCCCTTTACACTTGGGGAAACTGAGGCCCAGAGAGGGGAAGGCCCTTGGTTGTCTTAATTAGGGAAACTGAGGCCCATAGTCAGGTAGGAAGTGGCCGAACCAGGATTCACACCCAGGACTCTGGTCAGCTAACACTTCCATAGATAGTGCCTCCTGTGTGTCGGCACTCTGCCAAGAGATTTATAAATATTAATCTCGCGTTGTCCTGGCATCCACCCTGGAAGAGAGGGTGGCTATTGTCCTATTGTCCTATTGTCCCCATGTTACAGATGAGGAAACTGACGCCAAGTGACTCGACCAGGGTCACACAGTGTCTGAGGCTGGATTTGAATTCAGGTCTTCTTAACTCCACTGCTGCTTCCCCGCCCTGACTCCTGGTGGCCCTGGGGTTATCTTTTCCGTGGTGTTTGCCATTAGTCATCCTTTAGTCTTGATCAGGACAGAAATAATAGTTAAAAAACAAAAGTCCAGAGATGATCCTCTCGTTTCATGTTTTAGAGACACTATTAGTGAACAAGAATAAAGTTCCTTTAAAAGTAATTTCCCCACAACGACAGAGCATGGTTGACAGCATTTATTTATCAGGATATTATAGATTTAGTGTTAGAAGAGGAACCTGAGTTTTCAGGGAGTTCAAATTGTCATTTTCTAAGTGAGGGAAGCCTCAAGAGTATATAGGGTTAGTGAGGTGCATAGGGTAGTGGGTGTCAGACCCTGGATGAGTCTCAACTTCCTGCCTGCCTCAGTTTACCCAGCTGTAAAATGACGATAATAACGCCTGCCTCCCAGGGTGGTTGTGAGGGTCAAATGTGCTCTCCCCCTCCCCTGCCCCAGATGCAGCCCAGCACCACTTTCTACATGAAACCACTCTTGGTCCTTTTCCTCTGCTTCCCAAACTTCCTTGTATTTCTTTAACTGAGGAAACTTAAGGGGAAGGGATAGTATTCAATACCTTTAGATTGTAGAGTACTCAGAAGGGAGAAAAGTATTAGAGTAGAAGGCAAGAAGAGACGAGGTTGTGAAAGTCCTTAAAAGTTCAACAGAGAATTTTGTATTTGGTCCTGGAAGTAATAGGGAGTTTATTGAGTTTATTGAGCAAAGGAGTATGGTGACACAGTCAAACATGGACTTTAAGAAGATCACTTTGGCAGCTGAGGAGAGGACAGAGGAGTGGGGAGAGACTGGAATCAGGAAGAGCAGCCAGAAGGATACTTCAGTGGTCCAGGGTGGAGGTGATGGGAGCCTGCACACCCCGGGGGCAGCCGTGGGAATGGAGAGAAAGGGGACCTAGGTGGAAGATGGTCCTCAGTCCAGTGCCAAGTAGAGTGTAAAAGTGCATAAGAGAGGCACCATGGGGTGAGAGAGGCCCCTGGCAAGGGAGCGCACTTTTCTTTAGAGACTTTGGAGGGGGTCAAGGCTTATGATGGAGGTGGTAACATTTTAGCTGGACCTATACATGTATACATGCATAAATTTTATATACACATACACACATATATACATATCACATACACACATTTTAACTGGGCCTATATATGTATACATACAAAATCATATATATATACATAACATACACCCCCCCACACACACATAAACACACACAAACATACCCACTCATCCGTGTTTTCTCCATTACAGTGTAAACTCCTTGTTAGTTGAGATTGTTTCTTTCATTGTATTTTTATCACCCACTTAGTGCCTAACACACAGATTCTTAATAAATGCTTGTTGATTGATTTTGTGAAGATCAAATGAGATGATATACGTAAAGTGCTTCCTAAACCATAAAACTCTATAAATATGAGCTATGTAAATATTCTTAGACTTTCAAATCTAATTGCTCCCTCCCTTTTCCATTAGATTAATGTAAAGTGTAATGAAGTATTTTCAATATTTTTAATGCAGTACATTAAGGAAAGGCCTTGTGCAGTGTACCATGGCTTTTGAACCCTTCCCTCGAAAGGATTGGTACAGTGTTCTGGGTGCAGAGCCATCAGCAAGCATGAAAGACCTGAAACAAAAATACCAAAAACTCATTTTAATGGTAAGTATTTTTTTTTACCTGATTTTGAATTATGTCAGAGGTTGTACATAGCAAATGCAGAATGATATAAATTATGTGATTAGAATGATAATTTGGTTCCCTTTCAAGTTTCAGTAATATTGAGGGTGAGGAGGGAGTTGTCCATAGTGTGACTGCTTTTCATGAGGCTCTTGATAAGCCACTTGTCTGCAGAATCTTTGTTAATTTTTTTAAAGCTGTGGTGAAATCTCCCATTCTTTTACCTTTACCACTGGAACCAAAGTGTTTTGCAAACAATTGCAGACAAAGAATTGTTATTTTTAATGTTTATCTAATACTATACAATATTACATGTTATATATGGCAGGATGGCAATGGATTACTTTAAAATGGTCTCTTTAAAACAAAACCTACTGCTGTGTTTATTTTTATAGTTCTCCAAGCACTTAATGTAAGTCTGTTGCATATAGTATATGCTTAAAGAGTGTCTTTTGAATTACTGAATCAGTAATATTGAAGTGATTTTTATGTCCAAGAATTTCTCCACAAGTTAACATTATTGAAATAAAAAGATTAGACATAATAGAAAATAGGCATTTATTTTAGTCATTTGCCATCAGCTTTAATTAGGCATGTGTGGTCATTGTTCAGACTCTGATTGTACATATCAGGGAGAAAGAGGAAAACAAATTTGGGGCTGTGAGAGACAGGAATGCCCAATGATGGGACCCTTTAACAGCGTTGGAGATCATCTCGTTCTAGAGCTAGCACCATTTTCACCTGAGCAAGAATCCTTGCCACAGGTTCTCCAACAAGTCAGCCCAGTTTTGTGTGAAGGCCTCGAGTGAGGCTCCTTATGTAGAGTTTAAATGGGAAAGGCAGGGTCCCTGCAACTGAGGAGGAATGGGAAACTCTTAGGGTTGAAGTTCTGAAGGCAGACAAAGAAACACTTCTGATAAGGAAGAAAAACAGGAGTCATCAGAAGAGGCATATAGATACCTGGTGCACTCACCACGCAACTTAGATTTAAGGTAAACATAGATTTCTATATATCTATAGATCTATATGATGGAAGCAGTGGGAGGAAGATAGAGTGACTTCCCCAAATCACATGATCCCATCAAGAGAGTGTGAGAAGTGTAAGGCTCTCAGCAAGCTAGGGTTAGCCAGGAAAGTGGAGGACACCAATGAGAGTTTCTTAGGGTGGGGGCTGGGGAACTGGTCTTATTGTGGGAGAGAAGAGGAGGAGGAGGAGGATCAGAGGCGGAATTGGGCTGGATGACTGTCAGCACAGAGGAGACAGCTGTTCCCGTTTGACTATACTTCTCTTTTCCTTAGGAAGGAGAATGATTTTTGGCCTGGAAAGAATGGAACAAAAATAGCTAAGGAAGAGTTGATAACTCACAATAAGTAAGGAGACAGAAGGATAACATTTGGCTTGCCAGGATGACTTTAAGTTCCCTAGTTGAGCTGAACTTCATAGTCAGAAGCTGGAAGAACTGGTAGATATGATTGTGGTACTGCCATAAGGAAAACTGTTTGAGAGATTTCGAAGAACACGAGAGATGGAGCAGGTTTGCAGAAGGCACTTGTTCTGACTTTCAAAGGGAGGAAGAGGATGAATCTTTGGCAGAGGCCAAAAATCTCTGATTCCTGGGGAAGTTCTAGAACATAGTGTGAAAGAGATGATCAGTGAACTGCTAGGGTAAGGCAGCAGTGACTACCAAGAACTGTTGTGACTTCATCAAGAACAAGTTATGAGGGTGGCTAGGTGGTGCAGTGAGTAGAGCGCAGGCCCTGGAGTCAGAAGGACCTGAGTTCAGATCTGGCCTCAGACACTTAACACATACAAACAAAAACCTAGCCGTGTGACCTTGGGCAAGTTACTTAACCCCAATTGCCCTCCAAAAACAAAACAAACAAAAAAGTTATGCCAGAAGACCCTCATTTGCTGTTTTTGAATGGGCTTCTAAACTAACAGATTTAGGGAATGGTATAGAGAGACTGTATTATATCTGTATTTCAACCACAGTGTTTGATAAACTTACATACTGTTCTGCTGAAAGATGGAAAGATTCTGTGATGGTAGTGGTGGTTGTTCAGTCGTGTCTGACTCTTCGTGATCCCATTTGGGGTTTTCTTGGCAAAGATACTGGGGTGGTTTGCCATTTCTTTTTCCAGCTTGTTTTATAGATGAGGAAACTGAGGCAAACAGGGTGAAGTGACTTGCCCATGGTCACACAGCTTGTGAATGTCTGAGGCAGGATTTGAACTCAGGAAGATGAGTCTTTGTGACTCCAGGTCTGGTGCTCTATCCACTATACTACCTAGCTGCCCCTGAAACTCTGAACTCTAATGCAATTAGATAAATTCTGAACTGGTTGAATGATATGAATCAAAGATTAGTCATTTATGATTCATTGTCATTTTGGAAGTGGGGCTCCAACCAAGTGCACTAGAGATTTGATCTGTGCTTGGCCCTGTACTGGTTAACATTCTTATGTTACTTGGATAAAGGCTCTGATGACATAATTATAAAAATTTACAGATGACATAAAATTGGAAGAGAGAGGTGATTCCCTAGGAAACAGGATCAGTATCCAGAGATCACCAGGCTAGAGCAGGGATCAGGCTGGAAGACTAAATCAGCTGTGGAAATAAATCTGTCTTTAAGAACCGCTAAGTTTTATTGTATTTAAACATTTTAAAAACATTCTTAACTCATGTGGTTGGATTTGGCCATTGGCAGTAGCTTGCCAATCCCTGTGCTAGAGCATTGGCCTGAATTTTAAAAGTTGGCATTCAGTAGGGCTAAATGTAAAGTCTTAAATTCACAGGCAAGATTGGGGAGTCACCATTAGAGAACATTTAACTGACAAAAATCTGGTTGTGTGTTAGTGGACTTCAAACTCATTATGAGTCAGGGATGTGATATGTCAGTTAAGAGAGGTAATTTAGTAAAAGAGGCCTAGATTTCAGGAGTAAGGAGAGGATAACCCTGCTGAGCTCTGCCATGGTCAGATCTCTTTGGCAGTATTATTTTCAGTTCTGGGTATCACTGGTTAGGAATATCATTTAGCTGATGAATATGTAGAGGTAGGGGCAGCGAGGTGGTGCAATGGGTAGAGTGCCAGGCCTGGAGTCAGGAAGACTTGAGTCCAAATCCAGCCTCAGACACACACTAGCTGTGTCTCCCTGAGCAAGTCACTTTACCCTGTTTACCTCCTGAGGTGGAGAAGGAAATGGCAAATCACTCTGGTATCCTTGCCATGAAAACCCCAAATGGGGTCATGAAGAGTTAGATAAAACTGAAATGATGATTATACAGCAACATGCAGACACCTCTGGCTGAGAAAATAGAAGATAACATGGGGAACATGGCAGCTGGCTTCAAGTATCTGAAGTATCTATCTGCCATGGAGAAGAGGGCTGAGACATGTTTTCTTTGTCCTCAGAGGATAGAACCAGGAGGAATGGGTGCAAGTTGTACAGAAGTGAGCTTCAGCCCAGTGTCAGGACACATACAGTTAGGAAAATGGGAAAGTGTCCAGAATGGGAAAGAGCTACCTTGGGAGAGATGGAGCAGTTTCCTCCTCAGTGGTGGTTTTCAACCAAACACTAGGTGACCATTTGCCAGATAGATTGTGCATATGCATGGCATGTGTGGACTCTTGTTTTTCAGTTGGAAGCATCACCATTTTCAGATTCATCCAGGTTTATGCTTATTTTCTCTCTGTCTCCCAGCATATCCAAGTTGTCAGATTTTGTTGATTAATAACGAACGAATGCAGCACATGGTTCAAATTATCCTGTGGTCTTGCTACCAGGTCACCTCATTTCTCAGTCATACATCTTTCACACATCTCTTTGTTATGATTCTTTGTTGATCCTATGCTGTTATTCGTAGCTACCATACAGCCATCTCTTTGACTTGAGGTTGACCAGAAACTGGTATTCGATGACTTATACAGCATCCCATTTGTTTCAGGGAAAAGCATGGAGTTATTAAAATGTCTTTGCCGTTTCCCAAAGAGCATCCAGCCTGCCCTCTTCCTTTTTAGTTCTGGCCTCCAGTCATTGCCCATTTAGTGGTTTTCTACAATATGTATATACTGGTGAACCAGCTCTTATTTATCCATCCTGTTGCATATCATAATCTAGGCAATAGGTAGTGTTTAGCCCTTTGGTTTTTCCGGTTTGCATAATTAGACCAGATTCTTTTGAGATGTGAGTCAGTACCTCAGAGTTGTTTTAATTTGCCTTTCTCTCATAGTGATTTAGAGCTTTTTTTCACATGACTGTAACATTGATTTCTTCTGAAAACTGCCAGTTTATATCCTTTGACCATTTGTCACCACCCTCTCACCCCATTTTTTTCCTCCACTATAAAAGCTCATCTTTGCTAGGCCTTTTTGTTTTTAGGTAATTTTTCCCATTTTACCTCTCTCTTCCCCCTTTTCCCAGTGCATCCCTCTTTCTTACCCCTTGGTTATTTTTGGAGATCATTCCAGTGTAATCGGCTCACATCCATGCCCTCAGTCTATGTAAACTCCATTTAACTTTCCTAACAATAAAGTTCTCAGGAGTTACATATATCATCTTTCTATATTGGAATGTAAACAGATTAACTTTATCAAGACCTTTATGATTACTCTTTCATGTTTACTTTTTTATGTTTCTCTTGAGCTTTGTGTTTGAATTTCAGATTTTCTATTCAGCTCTGATCTTTTCATCAGAAATGCTTGGAAGCCCTCTGTTTTATTAAATGTCAGGTATTTTTTCCCTGAAGGATTATAGTAAGTTGTGCCGGGCAGGTTATTCTTGGTTGTAAGGCTGGCTCTTTTGCCTTCCAGCATGTTCTAAGCTTTCTACTCATTTGATGTGGAAGCTGATAAATTTTGTGTCATCCTGATTTTGGCTCCACAATATCTGAATTGTTTCTTTCTGGGTCTTCAGAGCATTTTCTCTTTGACCTGGGAGTTCTGGAATTTGACAAACAGAACTGACTTAATGATAAAAGAGGCATAAAAACTCACTGAAGAGAACTCCTTTAAAAAAAAACAAACAGAACTAGACAAATGGGAAAAGAGGTAGGAAAGTTCACTGAAGGAAATCATTCTGTAAAAATGAGAAATGGGCAAGTGGGAAGCTAATAACTCCATGAGATATCAAGAAATAATAAAATAAAGTCAAAAGAATGACAAAATAGGAGTTTTCATTTTGGGATTTTTTTCAGGACATGATCAGTAGATTTGTTCAATTTTTATTTTACCCTTTGGATCTAAGATAGTGAGGCAGTTTTCCTTGATAATTTCTTGATATTTGGTGTCTCAACTCATTCTTTGATCATGGCTTTCAGGTAGTCCAAAAATTTTTAATTATTTCTCCTTGATTTGTTTTCTAGGTCAGGCAGTTTTATGGTAAGATATTTCACATTTTCTTCAGTTTTGCTGGGTAGGTGATTCTTGGTTTCAATTCCAGTTCCTTTGACCTCCAGAATATCATATTCCAAGCCCTTTGATCCCTTAATGTAGAAGCTCCTAGATCTTGTGTTATCCTGATTGTGTTTCCACAATACTCAAATTGTTTCTTCCTGACTGCTTGCAGTGTTTTCTGCTTGACTTGGGAACTCTGGAATTTGGCTATAATATTCCTAGGAGTTTTCTTTTGGGGATCTTTTTCAAGAGGCGATCAGTGAATTCTTTCCATTTATATTTTGGCCTCTGGTTCTAGAATATCAGGGCAGTTTTGCTTGATAATTTCTTGCAAGATGGTGCCTACTCTCTTTTTTTGATCATGGCTTTCAAGTAGTCCAGTAATTTTAAAATTATCTCTCCTGGATCTGTTTTCCAGGTCAGTGGTTTTCCCAATGAGATATTTCACATTGCTTTCTATTTTTTCATTTGTTTGGATCTGTTTAATGGTATCTTGAGTTCTCATTAAGTCATTAGCTTCCATTTGTTCCAGTCTAATTTTGAAGGAATTATTCTCTTCAGTGAGCTTTTGAAATTCCTTTTCCATCTGGCAGATTTGACTTTTTAAAGCATTCTTCTCACTGGCTTTTTGGGCCTCTTTTGCCATTTGAGTTAGTCTATTTTTTAAGGTATTTTCAGTATTTTGGGGTGTCTCCTTTAGCAGGCTGTTGACTCACTTTTCATGATTTTCTCGTATCATTCTCATTTCTCTTCCCAATTTTCCCCCCACTTCTTACCTGATTTTCAAAATCCCTCTTGAGCTCCTCCATGGCCTGTAATCAGTTCATTTTTTTTTTTTTTTTGATTCAGGAGTTCTGACTTTGTTGTCTTCCTCCCATTCCATGCTTTGATCCTTTTTGTTCCCCCAAAAAGGAATCTATGGTTTGATTGCACTTCCTCTGCTTGCTCATCTTGCCAGTCAATCACTTGATTTTTGAGCTTTTTGCCATGGTAGAACTCTGCTTTCAGAGTGGAGAGAGCTTTGTCCTAAATCTTTGGGGTTTTTGCAGCTGCCAGAGCTATTGGGAGGATGCCCTCTCTACAGCCCCCACAAGATCTGGCACACTGGCTACACACCCCAGGACCATGATCCAGACCACGATCCAGATCCAAGCAGGTTAAAGCGAGAGTGATTACCCTCTCAATGGTCGCTCGGGTCCCCTACCATCTGTAGGCCAGGAGCTTTGGAGGCAACCACATAGCAGCAGTGGCTACACTTTTGCCACTTTTCACCCAGGGGCAGGGCCTGGACTGTGCTCTTCTATCACTCAGTTCCAACAGAGTTCTGCATTGACTTTTTACTTTCTCTTTGGCATTGAGAAGTCTGGGAACCACCACAGCTGCTAGTGATTTTTTCTCCTGAAGTCTGCTCTGGCCAGTCTGTGCCACTTGTCAGGGCCACCCCAAGTCTGATTACAGGTGGCTCACACAGCAGGGACTTCCCTCTGCTCCCAGCCAGATGTGATAGACCCTTCCTGTCTGCCTGCCAGGCTGCCTTCAGGGGTAGATTTGTTTCTCTCTGTCACTTTGTGGGTTCTGTAGCTCAAATTTGTTTAGAGTCATTTTTTCACATGTATTGGAAGTGGTTGGAGTGGGAGGTCACACCAAGTTCGTGCTTTTACTCCTCTATCTTGCCTCTGCCTCCCCCCCGCCCCGCCGCCGATTTTCTTTTTTAATCTATGCTGATTCTCATTCCTTCACTTTTATCTTTTCTTTAGTTTTCTCTACTTTAAATTGTTGTGTACAGTCATCAAACAGTTTCGGTTCATCTCCATGAAGAATTTGACACATTATCTACCTTATGATCTCTTTCTGCCCAGTTGTCCAATCCCCTTCCTGTCTCTGGGCTGAGAGCTTGTAAAGCTACTGGTACTGCTTTTGCTGGCACTACAGGGGTGGGCTGTAGTAAGTCTTCTACCCCACTGTCACAAACTTTCCTGCCCTCTTGCCTCCCAATATCTTTTTTAAACAAGTTCACATATTCTAGGTTGAGAATTCCTGTTTTAGAATATTGCTCAAACTACTTCTAATTTCTCCTCTTTCTTGTAAGTCTAAGGACTTACACAATTTCTTGAGCAATCTTCCTAATGTAGAAGCCTGACTATGTCACGACTGCTCATAAGCCTTTACTGACTCAGTTAGCCCTCCCTTTCTGTTTGTCCAGACTTGTGATTCCAGTGTCAGTTGGGAAACTCCTAACTATTAATCTAGATGGATATTCTTATGCCTGAGAAACCGAGAAGTTAAGTTGACTTGCCTAGGGTCACACATTCATCATGCATCTTAGATCAGAACTGAGCCAAGGTGGGGGTCTAGATCCTGACTCCAAGAGTTGCTATCTCCACTATACTAACTCTCTGTCTGCCATATTTTATCTTCACCCTTTGTAGTCTTAGGTTCTAGCCAAGATGTTGAGAGTTATCACTTAAACTCTGACTACATTTGCCAGGTCATCCCTCAGGCCTGGAATGGGCTTACTCCCTTTCCATTTCCCCTTATTCAAATGCCTCTTTTATGAAAGCTCAGATACTACCTGTTATTCCATGAGACTTTCTCCATAGCCACAAATATGCTTTTCATCCTCAAGTTTTCCAATCTCTGTTATCCTATCACATTCTTCCTTCTTTTATATTTATGTAAACATCATAAGCATTTCCTGTGGGTCTTAGGGCTATTTGTAACAACTAGCAGGTACTGGCTTGCATAGACAGTGCTTGATAATTTTTTTTTCTAATTAAATTGAAACACTGTGAAGTGAATCTACGTGTTGAATCTTATTTTGTCATTGGCTTTAGTTACAGAGTTGGTGAAACAATTACTAAATTAAATGTGATAAAATGACATACTGGTAATAACACTCAAGATGAGTTGAATAATTTAAATTCAAAACAATTATTTTTATGATTGGTAAAATAGTTTAAAGATCTAAAGAAAAAATGTGACTTTCCCTCAGTGATTTCCAGGTTTGGGGGATGGGGGTAGGGGAAGGGTAGGGGAATGGTTAACCCTGGGCTTCCTTTTCCTCATGTAAAATCAAGGACTTTGCCTCCATGATGTTGAAAACTCCAATTCTAACATTATAGAATTCTCTGATTGTTCACATGATCTAGGTCTTTGGACCCTCTTGTAGGAGCTGTTGAAAATCCCATACTTTAGGTTCACAAATGTAGAGTTGGAAGGTGTGTTGGGGGTCCTTCAGCCCAGCCTCCTCTCCCCAGGTCCTCTCTGCCTATAAATCTAGTTCTCTTCCATATGACAGCAGCACAGTCATGCCACATGAGCACATCTCCACACATGGGATGAATGAGGATATCACAGTATTGTCACTTCTCCTGGAAAGGAAACTTGCCTCTTGACCATCTCTCTTTGCCCAGTGAGAGGGCTCTTTGTCTTCCCTAATTGTCCTTTTTCAACTCTGGCTGAGCTTATAGCTACTGCCCTTTGGCAAAATCTAGAGGAGAGTCTCAGGTTTAGGGTTCCTTCGCACAGCTCTAGCCTCAGGAAGCTGTTACTACAGCCATTGCCCTTCCATTGGCTCATTGGTTGGATCAGAGTGTTTTTGCTGGTTAGCCTTTCTTATTGTGTACAATTTATAGATCACTAGCTTATGGCAGATACTTAATAAATGCTTGTTGATTGATAGCAGTGATGAAATGTTAAAAAAAAATGAGCTAATTATTCACAGGTCACTTATTGGGTAACCTCAGTTATCTAGGACATAGCTAAAAATCAATAAGTTGTCAAAAAAGGTGCCAGAGCAGCCAATACTGATGTTAGGAAAAGCTGTGCATAAAATCTATTCTTGGGGACAGCTCCTCAGTCATGACTTAGAGTCTACTCTTATCAGTTATGATAAGCTTGATTATTGGTTCCTTAGCCCAAAGCGGATTAGAAATAGCAAATCAGGAGGAGATGTGAGCTGGTGGAAGTAATAGGAAATGACACCTGGCAGCAAGGAAAGCAGAAAGGGCCCTTTTTTTAGGAGCATAAAGTTTCATTTGGGCTTGAAAAGGGCAGCTGTCACAGAAGCCATCCCCAGGAGTGAGGAGCCCATCTCCCAGTTGTGCATGTTTGGTTTGTACTGAAGCTTGCTCTGTCAGGAATGAGGCATTTCTCAGCCACATGCCTACCATTCAGGAGTGTCGAGTTTGGGGAGATTCTTGGAGATGGGCATCTTCTGGGAGCCGGGAGCTTGAACTGGGCCCCTGCCAAGCCTCAGTCACCTGTTCTTTCCTTTAGTTGGAAAGGCCATGATACTGGAGCCAGTGCACACCTGGGCTTTCTGAAGACCTCCTGTAATGGGAACCTCCCACCTCTGGAGGCATCCCACTCCACTTTTGTGCACCTAATTGTTGGAGATTTTTCCTGTCATCTGACCTAAATGGCCTCTTTGTAACCTCCCCTTAGTACTCCCGGTTCTGCCCTGTGAGGCCAAGTCAAAAAGTCTAATCCCTCCAACATAAGACATTGCTAAGTACATTAAGACAGATTTCATGTTCCCTCTTAGTCTTCTTAGTCTAATTCAATTTGGTTTTTTTTGTTTGTTTGTTTGTTTTTGCTTTTTGGAGGGCAATTGGGGTTAAGTGACTTGCCCAAAGTCACACAGCTTCTAAGTGTGTCAAGTGTCTGAGGCTGGATTTGAACTCAGGTCCTCCTGACTCCAGGGCTGGTGCTCTATTCACTGTGCCACCTAGTCACCCCACCAGTTCAGTTTGTTAAACATTTAAGTACCTAATAAATTCCAAGCTCTGTGCTAAAAACAAGTGATATAGAAAGAGGCCAAAGATAGTCCCTGCCCTCAAGGAGATCATAGTCTAATGGAAGAGACAGCATGCAAACACATATATACAAAGCAAGCTATACCTAGCATAAATAGAATAATTAAAAGAGGGAAAGCACTGGAATTTTTAAAAATTTAATTTAGTTTTTTGTTGCATTTTAAGTTTTGAACTATCTCCCTCCCACCCCACACTAGAGAAGGCCACCATTTCTTACTCTCTCTCTCTCTCTCTCTCTCTCTCTCTCTCTCACACACACACACACACACACACACACACACACACACACACACACACACACACACGTAAAACTATACTATATATTTTTCTATATTTCTGTTCTTTCTCTGGAGGTGGATAGAATCTTCCTTCATAGGTCCTTTGTAGTTGATTTGAATATTTATAAAACTCAGAATAGCTTAGTCATTCAGCTATTCTTTGAACAATATTGCTGTTACTATATACAATGTTCTCTTGGTTCTGTGCTTTTCACTCTTTGTTATTTCATGCAAGTCTTTCCATGTTTGTCTAAAATCAGCCTGCTCATCATTTCTTGTAGCACAGTAGTAGTCCATCACGGTCATATACTACAACTTGTTTAGACATTCCCCAGTTGTTAGGCATCCCCTCAATTTCCAGTTCTTTGCCACCACAAATAAAGCTGTGGTAGATAGTTGAGAACATATAGGTTCTTTTCCCTTTTCCCTGATCACCTTGGGAAACAGACCCAATAGTGGCATTGCTAGGTCTAAGAGTATACACAGTTCTGTAATTCTTTGGGCATAATTCCAGATTGCTCTCCAAAATGGCTGGATTGATTCACAGTACCACCAACACTGTCCCAATTTTCCCACATTCCTTCCGTCAATGGTCCTTTTCCCCTTCTGTTATTTTAGCAAGTCTGAAAGGTGTGAGGTGATATCTCAAGAGTTGTTTCAAGTTGCATTTCTCTAATCGATAATTTAAAGCATTTTTGTATGACTGTATATCTCTTTTATTTCTTCATTATGCCTGTTCATATCCTTTGAGAAAACACTGGAATTAAGGGGAGTAAGGGAAACCAGGTTAACTGTGTCTAGTTCCTTTATCCCCTTCTCATTTTATACAGTCTTCAGGTCCTTCACCATCCTCTGAACCTTCTCTGGCTTTTCAGCACCCTTTTCCTGCCAGAGTGCCCAGAGTCAAACAGAACACTCCAAATCAGACCTAAGGACAGTGGAGCACAGTGAGGCTACCACCTCCGTTGTCCTGAGAGCTGATTCCTTTTTCATAGAGTCTGACATCAATTGGCTGTTTAGGCTGCCTCGTAATACCCTGAGTCATATGAAGCTTGCAGGCCACTCAGGCTTCTGGACCTTTTTTTCAGAACTGCTGTCTATTCATGGCTCTTCCATTGTACAGTTGTGATATTGACTTTGTACTCAAAGTGTAAAGCTCCCCATTTAGCCCTATTGAATTTCATCTTGTTAGATTCAGCCCCATGCTCTAAACTGTCAAGATCTTTGTGCATCCCGACTATCATTCAGTGCATTATCTGTGCCTTCCAGTTGGTGTCATCTTCAAATTGTTTGACCACGTACTTCATGCCTTTGTCCAAATTATTAGTAAAAATGTTAAATAGCACAGGGTCAAGCATAGATCCCTGGAGTATTCCACTGGGGGTTTCCTGTCACGTTGACATTGAGTCATGACAACTACTGTTTGAGGCTGGCCCTCTAACCGTTCCGTACCCATCTAATTGTATTATTATTTAATCCATATCTTTCCGTATTCTCCACAAGAGGAATAGGAGATAACGTTATCAAAAGCTTTGGAATAATCTATAATCTAGGTAAACTATATCTTCAGTATTCCCTTCGTCTGTTGTAGTATTTCTGTGAAAAGGCACGGAGATCATTTTGGCATGGACTGCTCTTGGGGTTATGCTGGCCCTTCATGATCACTACTTCCCATTCTCTGTGTTTGCCAGCTGTCTCTTTAATGATCCATTTTGGAACTTTCCCCAGAGCTGAAGTCAAGCTCATTGGCACAGACTCTTCTTTTTCCCTTTTTTTTTTGAAAATCTAATATTATTTGCTAATATTCCTGATAGTGGCTCAGAAATAGTATTTGGTGGTTCTTCCTGGGCCTGAGATGTAGTTCACTGCTGCTCTTGTCTCCTCACTTATCTTGGGCACCTTTGTTCTTTGTCTGTCTGTCATTCCCTGGTGCTGTGCTAAATGTAGCCTAATATCTCATTGATTTTTTTGGCTACCATAGATCTGGCTTTTTTCCAGATAAATGTTCAAAGAGATTATCCTAGAGTTAGCAAAAATAAAATTATAATGGGAAACCAAATCAGTACCCAGATTCTACTTATTAATAATTTTTTTGGTCATTACTTTGTAAACCATTGCTTGATGTTCACATTTTACACTTGGTAATTTGAATGATCCTGTTTTCTCAGTCTGTGTTTTCAGCATTAAGTCACAACACAGTTGGATGGTGTTAAAAACAGAACACGTGACTAACTAGTATCATTGTGTCCAACTTTCATAAAAAGGCATATTTATCATTTATTTGCACTTAGTCAAGTACAGAAAACTTCTCATTTAGCACCTCATATAATTAGTTGTTTTAGTGAAATATTCAAAATAACTGAGACTACAAAGTTTACAACACATGGTGAGTTAGTAAATATTGCTTATTATGTTCCAAGTTTTGCAAATGTCCTCTCTATTTAAGATATGTTTTGCTCTTTCTCACTGAATTCTTACTAATAATTTTCTTTCTGCAAACTTACTAAGGATTTACTATATTCTTTGTGTTCCGTGCTGGGAAGAAGGAAGATACGTAGGACGTAGTCACTGCCTTCCAGAACTTTATAATCTGATAGAGGAGAAAAGACACGTGACCCGATAAATACACATTATACAGCTTCTAAGTTCAAATGAGGGAAGCATTTGAATGAGAAATTTTAGATAAAACTGTAATACTCCAAACCAAATTTTAAATGCAAGCTCAATTTTAAAACTATTTCAATACTAACAAGCATGACTTCTGTATTATAATTTACAGAATAAAAAATTAGGATCTTTTCATCTGATAAGTTTTAACATTATTGTACTTTTTACAATTTTAGCCATTAATAATGGGATGAATAACTTTTTTTTTCTTTATAAAGATTAACTTCTAATTACCTTTGTTGTTTGCTACTAATAACAATTTGAATAATTTGTTATTTTGGAAGTTTTAAAGATCTTGGCTGTTTAGTTATGTTATTTCGATCTTTTTTCAGCTGTTACATATTTGAAAATTGCTGTTTACTAAGGATAAATCTTCCCCCAAAAAAGCTTTGTCTATTTGAAAATTGGGTGTCTATTCCTGTTGATGCTGATAATATTATAGGATACCTTTCAACTGGAAAAGAATTATTGTGTAGGAAAATTATATGCTGCTGTTACAATATGCTCCCTAATCTTAAAGGAAATCCGTGTAATTTGAGAAAGGAGTGTGCAGGGTGTTCTGATTCTTAATGGAGGAAGGGTATAAAATGCTATTTAATACTTATAAGGGCATTTAGAGTTTTATTATTATTTTAAGTGGTTATCTGTAAAGTGGGAAGAGGTAGTAATGTAAGTCATTTTAATTCCTCCAGGAATCTAGAAGGAACTTCTATGCTATAGTCTTAAAGGAAATTATCACATCAGAGAAGGAGAGACTGTGGAACAATTAGATCTTTGTATGTAGGTCTGTGGACCATTTTCCAAAGCAAAATGATTACAGAACAGTTACAGAAAAAGTTTTAGGTATGAAGGCAAATTTTATGAAAAAAATTTGAGAATGTTTTAAGTAAAAATAACAAGAGAGTTGCTTGCTCTTTATATAGAAGATGTTGCTGTTAGTGTTTTAGAAATGTGAGTCAGCTAAGCAACTGCTTTCTAGGTATTGTGTGGCACAGCACAAAAGAATTTAAAATGAACAGATTATTTCCTTAATATAAGTATGAAATTATGAATATAAATACTCCACTCAGATAATAAAAAAAAGGCTCAGAAAACAAGATATTTGAAAAGTTTGAAAGCCATAGATGATAAATAGAAAAATTATTTTGAAAAACTGCCGTTCATTTGTTTCAATTGTGTCTGACCCTTCACAATTCCATTTGGGGTTTTCTTGGCAAAGATACTAGAGTGGTTTGCCATTTCCTTCACTTTACAGATGAGGAAACTGAGGCAAGCAGGGTTAGGTGACTTTCCCAGGGTCACACAGCTTGTAAATGCCTGAAGCCAGATTGGAACTCAGGAAGATGAATCTTCCTGATTCAAGGGCCAGTGCTCTATCCACTGTACCACCTAGCTGCCCTTTCAGTCAATAATAAGTCAATATTGACGATAATAGGGGAGAACCACGGTATAGTTGAAGGAGTGTCTAATTGCTAACTGGAAGACTTACTAGCTGTGTGAATAAACAAGTCTCAAAGTCTCTGAGCCCCAGCTTCCTTATTTGTAAAATGGGGAACATAATATTGGACTGACAAGCCTTCTAGGATTGTGATAAGGAAAGCACTTTGTGGATTCTTAAGTGCTAATTAAATATGAGTTATCGTTATCCTCATAACAATAATAGTACTTGCGTACTATGAGTAAACAAACCCAAGGGAGATTCAGTGGCTGCTTGGCATCACAAAGTAAGCTGTTGAGCTGGGTCTTTCGAATACTTTTTACTTAATGACTCAGTCATCCTTACGACTAACAGCATTGCTGCTGTTAAGGCTAATGTGGGTTGTAAAGGGTAGAGGATCCTCCAGCAATACCCTGGAACTTGCTTTTTTGAAAAAGCCTGTGATAGGTCGCCTGTTGGGTCATTGGCTTCTAAGCTTTCCAAAACGATAAGATCTGACTGCCTTTTAAAAATAATGATGCAAGTAAATAATTCACTGTGCCCCTTTCCCTGACCTTTCACTGCTAACTCTGCTATTATGTTCTCGTCTTCTGCTTTTGTTTTTGTTTTCATTCTTCCTTTTCTGTTTTTTTCTCCTTTTGGCACTTCTGTGCTTCTAACTTTGGTACTGGTAGGGCTGTGAAGTGAAGTGAAACCGCTTCTTTCTCCCAATAACTGAACCAACCAGTGGTTGTCTCATAAGGTCTTGCATCTTCAGAGTTTTTGTATATTACCTTATAGGGATGGCTAGTGGCACAGTGAATAGAGAGCACTTAGCCTGGAGTCAGGAAGACCCAAGTTCAAATTTAGTCTCCAACACATACTAGCTGTGGGAGCCTGGGCAAGTCACTTAACCTCTGTTTGCCTCAGTTTTCTCATGTGTAAAATAGGGATAATAATAGCACTGACCTCCCTAAGTTGTTGTGAGGATGAAATGAGATAATATACTTCTTTCTGATCTTCTAATTGTTAAAGTTTTGTCAGATCTAACTTTTCTAAAATTTTATTCAAGTTCTTGTGTTTCTCTTTGATAGATTTTTCTAAGTCTGAAAAAAATCTGTTGAGGTCCCCATTTTATTGTCTACTTCTCCCTATAAAATGATTAACTTTTACTTTAAATATAAAAGACTGTTATTTGGTGCATATACTTTAAGTATTGATTTTTAAAAAAGCATTATCTTTGATGACTTTAAGCATTAATATAGTTTCCCTTTTTTCTTTCTTTTTTTTTTTTTTTGGTCTTTATTAATTTGTTTGTTTACTTTTAGTTTACAAGATTCAATTCCATAATTCCTTGAGTTTCAAATTTTCTTTCCCTGCCTTTTCTTTCTTTTAAACACACACACACACACACACACACACACACACACACATATATTTCTCCTTTTACTTAAGATCATGACTGCTACCCCTGCCTTTTTGGAATTTGTCTCAAGTATAATAAATTCTGTTCCTACTCCTCATTTTAACTCTGAATCTTTTTGTTTCAAGTATATTCTTCTTAAACATCGTATTATTGGATTCTACTTTCTAATCCACTGTTATCCTCTTTCATTTTATAGATGACTTCATCCCATTAAGACTCAGGATTATGTTTGTTAATTGTATATTTCCCTCCATCCTGTCTTCTTATATCTTTTTTATATCCTTGCCCCTCCCCCCTATTTATGAGAGGAAAGGAGTTTCTTCTGTGTCTGTGATCTCATTGCCTCTTTTCACTTTATCTAGACTTCAATCATGTGGAGTTTTTTTTTTACCTTATTTTCCCTTTCAGTCCCCTCCCCACAATCCAGTGTTGGAAATTTGTCTTCTTTATTCCTAATTCATTTCTCATTCCAGCCTTCCCTGTTGAGTTTGTTGTTTCCTTGTTGAATTTAATGTATTTCTGTACCACACTATGTGTGTCTCCAACCCTTCTCTTACCAGTTCCATTGAAATTGAGGTTCATGTGACTTTAGCTTTCCCCAACCCTTCCTGTGTAGTGATACAGCCTTTTTCTCATAGACCCTGAGTAGATTAAATAGTAATTTTCACTTTTTCTTTTCTTCCCTAGTATATTTTTTTTCTATCCCTTCACTTAAGTTCACCAAAATACAAAAAAAAAACAAAACAACACAACCTTGTATCCTTTGTCTTATTTAACTTCCTTTGTGACCGTTAAAGATACTAAAGTTCTTAGGAGACACTTGTTCCTTCTCCCTCACTTAGAGTGTAAATACTTTCTCATTATGTAAGTCACTTTCTCATTCCCTTGCCTCAATGTACTGTAATCATTTTGGGTTTCTCTTGACTTCTGTTTGCATTTTAGAGATTCTTTTCAGCTCTGGTCTTTTCCTCAAAATACTTGGAAGTTCTCTGATCATTTAGATAGTCTTATTCTCCCCCCACTCCCCCAGAATTATGCACCTTCGGTGGGTAGATTGTTTTTGGTTGTAAACCTTTATCTTTGACCTTCTGGAATATTATTTTCCTATATAAAGTACAGGTCCCCTGTAGTTTATAACATAAGCTGGCAAGATTTGAGTGGTCCTTATTTTTAACTTACATTTATTCCTAGTTTCTCTCAAGGATTTAATTTCTTTTTTAAGTATTCTGGAATTTCTTATTTTTTTCTCTTTGGATTTCACAGGATTCTGTATTTCATAAAGCATTGGTTTTCTTCCCTTTGTCTTGTAATCTTTGTTGAGAGTTTTGTAATTTCTGAGGGGTTAGTATTTAGCCTTCCTTAAAGTTTTAAGATCTTTTTCATTTTTATCTACTTGTGCTCTGGGTTTTTACTGAGTTTTTCTTCTACTTGACATTTTTGGTGTTTTTCCTTACATTCCCCTGTCAGTCACTTTATGACTCTTTTCCATTTTCTGGTTGGTACACTTCTATCACTTGACTACAAAGCTACCTCAACCTCTTCCTGTCACATTAGGGGATTTAGATTTTGCCAGCCTGGGTCCCTGGGTAGCTAGCAATTCAGATCTGGCCTCAGACAATTACTAGCAGTGTGACCCAGGGCATGTCACTTAACTCCATTTACCTCAGTTTTCTCATCAGTAAAATGATCTGGAGAAGGAAATGGCACTCACCAAGGGGTCACGAAAAGTCAGACATGCTCAGATGACTAAACAACAATAGCCCTGAGTAACTTCTGGGGAAAAGGATTAACCCTTTCCTACTTCATGTTACTCATGTTAAACACATTTAACATTTATGTGTGGCTGACTTCCCTCCTTGGTTTTTTTCCTTGGTTCTCTTTTTGTTCCATAGCTAGGCCAAATCAGTGCCTGTAATTTTTTTCAGAGTTGAAGAAGGGCAGAGAGTTTTCTAGGCAGAATTTCAATAGCTACGCGGGTCCCTAATCTAGGGGTCCTGCCAGGTAGGAGACAGCGTGCTTCCTCTCTTCCACCTCACATGGATGAAACGAGTCTGTATCTGCTACTTTGGGGAGGTGGTTAGGAGGCAAGCTGTTTGCTGGCAAATTCTGTGCTGCAGTGGCAAATCTCACTATAGATCTTAGGCACCAGCCTGAGGTCATTTGTCATTTCCTGAAGGGAGCAGTGTTGGTTGAATACTTTAAGGCTTAGCATATCCCAGTGTTAATTCATAAGAATTTTGCCTCATTATCTACCTTCTTTTTTGTCCTTTGGATTCAGTCACTGTTGTTCTATATCTTGCATATCTCTTAGATTTTCTTGAGAGTTAATGGGGACTAGGGAAAGTATGTAGTCTGTGCCATCTTGTTGACCCATGCCCTTTGCTCTAAGAATTAGTCTTGTCCAGAATTTGAATTATAATTGGATGGACCGCCACTTGAGCTGGTCTCTTAGTAGAAACATTTTGGATCAACATTGCAAACAGACAGTGACTTGGTTTCTTTATTAAGTAGGAAGAAGAGAGGGAGCTGCTCTGTACTTGAGAATGTATCTAATGCCTTTGAGGCACAAGCTTCTTCCTGATCTGAGATAAAATTTCATCTTTGACACTAGTATTCTTTGCTCTATGTTGGTGAACAGTGAGATGCTACTGTATACGTAAATAAAATGGTCAGTGACCCAGGGTAGAGGAGATAGGCCTTGTGGGGGTAGAGAAATGACTTGCATGCAAGGAATGGCATAAACAGTAGCATACAAGAGATGTATTGATCCTAGAAGAGGAGACATAGTAAGCTGCTCTTGGAGAGGAGGTGAAGGTTAATGGCATGGACAGCTTTAGTTTGCATTGAGAGTTAGCTAAAAATTATTTAAAGACAAGGGAAGGACTTCAGCATGGTGAGTAGATCTGCTGTGGTGCATTATGGGAGGATGCAAACTGGAATCACACAGGATGAAAAGGGATGGAGGGGTGTGATCTGTATCACTAGAGGGAGTAACCATGTCATTAAGATCACAAGTATAATAAAATATTGAATTGGAAGAGTGTTTCTGTTTGTGACTTTTCTAAAAGCTGGTTTTAAGAGTCACTACCTAGGTAATAGTTATTAGTGTAATGTTTTGCTAGGTTAGGGATCTGTTGCAGTGTTCACATGCTTGTTAAGTTAAACAGCAGTTCAACAGATTACAGCCTCTCCACACCTTCCCACCATGTTTAATTCTCCTTCATTTCCACCAGTAGATGCTCCGTATCGGGTCAGCCTTATGTCCTGGACTTTCTTCTAAATTTCATGACATCATACATCTGCAGATCCAGCATACAGGCTGTCCACTTGCTGTGTCTTTTGTTAAATGACTAGTCTACCTCCTTTCTGGTTATAAAACTCTTTAATCATAACTTCTCAGCCATATGTTGTAGCCAATGTGTACCTCTCCATTGCTCTTAGAGTGACCCCCCAAGTTTGATTCCTTAGATACGACGGCATGCCATGATTCAGAGCCATATAGTATTATTAGAAGAATAGACATTCAAATTGAATTACCAAAATTTAAAAGCAGATGGTTATGAAGCATTTAAGAAAAATGCATGGGAGAGAACAGATGGAAACACAGATAAGCAAGATGGTTTTGAAAATAACATGTTGTCCACTTGGAGGGAAAAGCAGGCTGTATGTGGTACAGATTTGTGGCTACATCGACAGCCTTTTACTTTTCTGCATTGTGTATGAAAATAATCGTTTACTTGTTGAATTTCAGAACAACAATTTTTAAAAATGTTTTTAACAGTTAATGTAGATTAAAAGCAACAAGTTATACTTAGTGAATTTTTGGTTTTATATATAATCCCCATTTTCTCGCCTTTGTTTATGAACATGTCCTATTTTGTTGATGATTTTCAAGTTCATAATGATATTTTTACATAAAATTTAAAGAAAAGAAAATGAGGGACTTATCCTGGATGATCTAAAGTTCCTTCTAGGTCTAATTCCATGACTCTGTGATCCATATCTTTTTATATGATCCATAGGTTGATTAGTGAATTTCCTGTACATTTTTTTCTTTAGAGAAACCTGTTTTCTTAATTGTTTTTCTTTATGTTTTCGTAGTTTCATTCATTAGACCTCCCTGTCTATACAAGAATGATTTGTTCAGATGAATTTTAGAATTCACATTATTACATATACTTTCTCAGAACTTTTTGAGATCTGCCCTATTAGAATCCAGTGTAGGTCTCAGACTTTTCAGCCAACAAACATCTATTAAGAGTCATCCATATGCCACACACTGTATCATAAATTCTTATATGGCATTGGCACTTAAGGTGCCCATTATTTTCATGCTATCTCTTCTTGGTGGTGATAATTGGATTCTATATCAAAGTTCCTCTTGCAGTGGTTCTTTTATCTTTAGAAGTGAAATTAGGAAGAACATTTTGTTTGGGCAGATAGATAGAGTAGGTCAGAGGTATCAAATAAGCATCCAAAATACTCTAGAATATAGCCTAAATCAGAATAAAATGTAATTGGGGAATATTTAACAAAATAAATTAAAATAAGATAAAACAGAAAACATTACTATGTGTTTTTCTTAGTATGTGGCCTACAAAGATATTTACATACAGTTTAGTGACCCCCATTTCTATTTCAGTTTGACACCACATGGATGTGGAATTGGAAAGACCTGAGCTTGAATCTAGCCTTAGATACTTACTAGGTTTGTGACTCCAGGCAAGTCACTGAACTTTTCTCCACCTTAGTTTCTTTGTCCGTAAAAGAAAGGAGTAAAAGCACCTATCTCACAGAGTTGCTATAAAAATTAAATGGGGGCAGGGTGGAGAAGAGATACACATACATACATACATACACACACACACATCCATACACACATATAAAATATACACGCACACACACATATATACATATATATATAAATATATACATATATATATATATAATGTCTTTGTGAGCCTTAAAGTGCTATATAAAGTATTATTTTTATGGTACCTAGCTTAGTGGATGTACATTAGCAATATTCTTTCACTTGCTTTAAAACCTTTCTTTGATTTGCAAAATTCAGACAAATATATTTTACCAACCCTTGTTTAGATATGCTCCATCCCTGACCAGCAGCCTGTCATTCCTGTTTAGTTTAAGTAGTCATCCAGGAATCCAAATTGTGTTCTGATGCTGTTTTCTTAAGAAGCTATTCACTTCTCAGATCTTCCAAATCTTACCTTTAGTAAACAGTAGTCATAGATAGAACAGCATGTTTTCCTTTAAGTTTTACAGATTTTTGCCTAAAACTTAATAATTTTCAGCAATGCTTTTCGCATACTTTATGGCATAATCATTTGTCCCCAATTGAATTACTGGAAATGGGTAATAGTCATATAGTTTAACAAGTCCCAGATATATGCCATAGAAAGACAAGCCCCCTTCTTTCATTATTACCAGTACAATAGTTAAATCAATCACCAAGTATTTATTAAGCATCTACTATGTACCATAACTGTTTCTTCATGCTACAGTACAGAGTCACAACCACTACCATCTGTCCCTTCTTCCACTTACTCTTACTGGATAATCTGTCACCTGAGAGAGTTCCTCTGGATCTAATATCACCATTCCTTGGAAGATAAACAGCTACTTCTGAGGATTGGTATCTTCCCTTTCACGAAGTTACTTATATCTGTTACAGTGGATCAAGACTTAACGAGTCAGTAACAGCCTGACCTCTTCTACTTTTGCATACCACTTTGTTTTGTACCTTATGTACTTATCAAGTAATAATCTGTGTGATAGTCATATGGGTTTCTGTGATCTCTAGAAGTATTATGTATTATGAAGGCAGGACTCTTTACTCACCTAAATTTTCTGTCTCAGTAGCCAAAGTGCCTTGCTCTCAGGAAGCAACTAGCAGAGGTTTGTTAAACTTGAAACCTTGTTGAGCTAGAGCTTTTTCCATTGCCTTTCCCGTGGATTATGTACATTATGTGTGTCCTTAAAAAGATAAAAAGGAACTTAATACCTACAGTCATGTTAAATCTCTATCAGATAATCAGACATATTTTTAGTTTTACTAGTGTTGTATAGGCCAAGTTGAGGAGCATATCCAGGTAATATTTTACTAAGCATTAGGTGGCAGTAGTGTGTTGTCATTGACTATGGCTTTGTGATTTCATTTTTTTCATCTTCCATACTCTTAATGCAGTGTCAAAGTGTAAAGAACATCACTATAATATATTCTGTACTTAACTGTTTGTAACATACTGATTTTGTCATAGACTCATTGGATTCTCATTAAAAAAAAAAACAACCACCTTTCAATCCATGTGTATATATCCTCTTACCTCCCTAACTGTATTCAGAAGTCATTAGAGTTAGTACTGCACCGTCTTCAGATTAACAGCACTTCACCAAATGTTTAATGGCTGCTTCATAATAACAGTGATTTGCAATAATGTAAACTAAAAATTATCTCAGAGGATTTTTATAGGCATCTTGAGAAGCTTGTTTAGGCCTTTATTTGAGAGAGAATATTTTAAGTTCATTTAATTTTACCAGTCCTTGTAAGCAATTTTTTTTCCTCTTTCTAATTATGTTTATCTGACTTCACTCTTCAGTGTGGATTTCTTGTATGTTTTTAAAAAGTCGGGGTTTTCCTTCTCTGTAATCAGGTTAATCAAATTACCTGGAAGGTTCACTTTATTTAAGTAAAATGAACACATTTTGGGTCCAGGGGTACATTACTGTAAATACAATTGAAGCAAAATGTGTTCTAATGTTGCATCAGATCTAAACTGTAATCATTTCTTTCTCTCTCTCTCTTTCTCTTTTTTAATTCCTTCTTGTATCTCACAGGCAAAGGAGTTCAGGGAATTCAAGGCCAATGTAGTAGTGTCATTAATTTGGCAGAATGATCAATTAATAGAAGAAGAGCATGAAAGCGTTGACAGAACATGCTGCCTAATTAGTATTTGATGAACCATGTCGGCCACAGAGCAAAGTGTTCAGTGTTGCTTCAGGGTAACAACTCTTCAGGACCTTTAAAAATAAATCACTACATATGTTTAGCTAGAATGTCTTAGTTTGGTTTCACTTTAGTCCTTAATTATGTAAAAATCATGTCTCATTGTACCCAGAGGGCAGGTGAAATCAACCAAAACCCTGCTGCTGATTAAAATCTCATAGATTGGAGGCAGAGTGTTCATTTTTGGAATTCCCTTTGTGACCAGTAAAGCTCTTGATTATTGAGTACAAGATAACTTTATTGAAGATTTGTGTGTGTGTCTAAGTTTGGTTTTATGTTTAAATGTCTTGTGATTTAACCTATTGCATTAAAATTTATTAAATATATTGATTTAAAATTTTAAATGTACTTCATATCCATTTATGCATTATTCTAGGTGTTGGTGGATGTATGTCCATATAACTGACAAGGTCCTATGGCCAAGAGTTTACTGAGAAAAGATTGTTAGATTTTAGAATTAGTAAATATTTTTATGCTTTACTTACTGTGTGCTGTCATTTAGAAAAGTTTTTGTGAACCCAAGATGAGAAGGAAAGCAGGAAACTGGGGGTGGGAGGGAATTTACAACAAGTTTCTCTGAGATAAAGGCTTCATTTCTCACCTATATAGAAAGCTGAGTTTAAATTTACAAAATAAGTCATTTCCCAATGGTCAAAGGATATGAACATGCAGTTTTCAGAAGAAGAAATCAAAGTTATCTACAGGCATATGAAAAAAAATGCTCTAAATCACTCTTAAAGATAAATTAAAACAACTCTGAGGTATTACCTCACACCTGTCAAGTTGACTAGCATGATAGAAAAAGAAAATGACAAATGCTGGAGGGGATGTGGAAAAATTGGGACACTAATGCACAGTTGTTGGAGTTGTGAACTGGTCCATCCATCCTGGAGAATTTGGAACTATGCCTGAAGGACTATAAAACTGTGCATACCCTTTGGCCCAGGAATATCAGTGCTATGATGGTATCCCAAAGAAATTCCTCCCCCCCCCCCCAAAAAAGGGGGGGGGAAGGAAAAAGACATATATATGTGTATATATATATATATATACACATATATATGTATAAACACACACACACATATATATATATGTGTATATATATATATATATATATATATATATGTATACACACAAAAATATTTATAGCAGCTCTTTTTGCGGTACCAAAGAATTGAAAATCAAAGGGATACCTATCAGTTGGGGAATGGCTGAACAAGTTGTTGTATATGAGTGTGATGGAATACTATTGTGCTGTAAGAAATGATGATCAGGATAGTTTCAGAAAAACATGGGAAGATTTCTATGAATTGATTCAAAGTGAAGTGAGTACAGCCAAGAATATAGTACACAGTAAAAATAATATTGTGACAGTGATAAGCTGTGAAAGACTTAGCTACTCTGATCAAGACAATTTCAAAGGGCTCGTGATGAAAAACTTTGTTTTGGCCTTTGGGTAGTGGTACTTTACAATAAGTAAATTTTCCTTTTACTCACCTTGAACCTGAAGGTTTATCAATACAGGTAGGAGGAACATGTTTTCCTGGGACCAAACATCTAACTGAAAGGGATCCTAGAGGTCATTGAAGCCTCTTTGTGTTACAGTTGAGGAAATGGACTCTCAGGCGAGGCTAGGTGACTTTCCCTGGTAAGACAGCTTGAAAGTGACAGAGCTGGCATGGAGATACTGCACAACGTTGCTCCTCTCATTGGTCAACCCAACTAGTTGGTGCTAGTAAAATAAATTTGGGGCAGTGAAAAGAAAGCATTATTTTATGTGGCAGATACTCAGCTTTGGAATTTGTCACCCCTTAGAAGTGATAGAGGCTAAAAATAGAGCTCCAAAAAAAAGTTGAGATTAAGTTAAAGATCTGCAATAAACTATTAAGAGAAAGTTGGATGTTCTAGAGTTTGTTGTGGTTCAGTCATTTTTCAGTCATAGCCTACTCTTGACCTGTTTGGGGTTTTCTTTGCAAAAATCTGGAGTGCTTTGCCATTTTCTTCTCTAGCTCATTTTACAGGTGAGGAAACTGAGGCAAACAGGGTTAAGTGACTTGCCTACGGTCAAACAGCTAGGAAGTGTTGGGGACCAGATTTGAACTCAGCAAGATGTCTTCCTGACTCCAGGCCAGTTGATTCTGAAATTTATCCCTAATCTTTTAACTCTGAAATCAGAAAGAATAATTTCATGCAACAAATGTTAAGTTCCTACCTCATGCAAAAAGACTCTGACGACCCACGTTCCCATTAATATCATTTGACCAGAATAGTGGACCGCATGTACCATGGGTTTGACGTAGGAAAGAATGAAGGAAAGAAACATTTTTGGAATGTTTACTGTGTGCCCACCACTGTGCTAAGCTTTTGAGGATATAAAAATAAGCAAAAAGAAAAATATTCCCTGCCTTCAAGGAGTTTACTTTTTAATGGGGGAAGACAGTCTACAAAAGGAAGTGGAGAAGTTGGCAGTAGGAGTGGAGAGAATAAAAATTTGGTGTGGGCAGTGTTTTTGGAATCTAGAAAATCAGGAATGAGACCAGAAGGATAATGAAGGTAAGCTGGGGCCTGGATCCCTCCCCCAAATGGAGGCTTCAGAAGGAGCTTATTAATGGGAAAGGGAGGCCTTGTGGAGGGAGACTGAAGCATGAACAGGTTTCAGGGGTGATTATTCCAGGACCTGGAGGCCCCAGACTTGAAGTCTTGAATGAGAGCAGTAGAGGCATGATTTTAATGTTGAGAAAGTCAGGAAGAGACCCAGGAGGTCACAGGATGGTAATTCTTATGTTTTGAATGTGACACCAAGTTAAAGGGGACACTGTACTTTTACTTTTTTGTTTTTATTGCAAAGTGTTCCTAATATCAAGTTTTTATGATTTGAAGACACTTTTTAAAAAAACGCAGACAGTTTTAGAAAGTTAAGTATATAATTTCACTGACTTTTTCATCATGTTTTTAGTAATGCCGTATTTTTAAAGACTTTGGAGAGCTTGGAAAAAACCCAAAAATATAGATTGACTTGAGAAGATACATTCTTTTAGAGAACTAAAATGGCTATAATAAATATGAACTTAATTTTTTTTTTACTAATGTAGGATCAATCACCAATGTAATTTCCTAGGTGATACAATGTTTTGTATATAACCAATAAAATGCTTTTTATATCCATACTTCATTTTCTATGCCAGCTGATGATATCTTCCTCTCAATTTCACTAGCTACAGTAATTAAGACTTTGATGAACAGATCCTAAAACATGTTATTACTAAGCTACAGGTATACTGTATTCTAAGGTAGAGGTACTACTCTGTGTCACTGCCAGCTGCTGCTGAGTGATCTCAGAGACAGTAAAGAAAGGGACACTTAAAAAAGTTTTTTGGTTTACTTAACCACCTCATTTTACATGTGAGGGTATGAAAGGTTGTATCTTGTCAAGTAGGTTGTATAGTATTTTTTTTTAAGAAAAAGTATATATTTTGTTCTTATTTTTTGGCCCAGAAAAAGAAGAGTTACAAAATAGGGGAAAACTATTAGGAAAAAATAACTTGAGTACTTAGTTCTGTGATTACATTGATGTAGGTAATCTGTCCAGTGGTGCAGATCAAATTCCTTCCTTGCCGTCTCATCCTCCCTGATTCTTGTCCGTGTCTTCCTATAAATCCTCTGCAGGGGATCCACCCTACATGCTGGGGGTGGGACAGAGGGTCCAGGTTTCTGTAGATCTCTTGACTTTGTGTAACTACCAGTGGAGCATAGGAATTATTTATCCATTAGCCCTTGCATCTTTATATAACCTGCCTGTTTTGTCCAGTCATGTATCTAAGGTCTTATTCAATTCAGCAAGCATCTATTCCATGCCTGCTTTGTACCAGATACTGTACCAGGCACAGGAGACACAAAGGCAGAGACAGAACAAAATCCTTCTTTCCCTCAAAGAGCTTGCATTCTACTCGATGCCACCCTTTGTACCTCTTTTACTAAAAAGTTCTACAGTGGTAACATGTTGATGTTCACCCTCACCCATTGTGCACCACTCCATTGTCCTTTTTAGGTGGCCTGAAACTAATTTGTTAGAAACTTGGGCATTCCATGACTCAGACTAATATACTATCATTGGGAGAGTATTAATGTTAAAAAAATGGATTTTTGTTTCAGATTGAAGCTTTGATTCATTAAAAGCATTGTGCTATCTTCCAAGGGCCATCCAACCTGCTCTCCTGGTCCTACTGAGTTTTGGGCGCAGTTCATTATCTGTCAACAGTATTTGTCTAGTGTGTGTGTGTGTGTGTGTGTGTACGTACGTGTGTGTACGTACGTGTGTGTACATGTGTGTACTTGGTTTGTCCATTCAGTTGAGACAATAGGTGTTCACTATTCATTTTGTTTTTTATGTATAGATAGACCAAACTCTTTGAAATGATTTAGGAAGTTCTTTATTCTCTCCTGTGGCTTGATGTGAATACAATGTCTTTCCTTGTCACACAGTAGCCTCTGAAAGACCTTATCATCTCTAGGGAATCATTCCTCTCCCGTTTCCTCTTGGCCCTGAACATCTACCACAACAGTGACAGACACCTTTAGCAGTTCTAGATCTTCCTGTTTTCAGCCTCATTTGATGTTGATTTTCCAGGGGGTCATTAGCAGCATTCTCTGTTTTTGCATCTTTTGAGCAGTCTTGTGTGATTGTGATGTATTCATGGGAGACATTTGTTGGAGCAGCTCCCTCTTCTCCACTCTTCTTCATCTCAAAAACAGGAGGACATGGTAATAGCAGTGGTAAAAGGCAGTTGAATTCAACCTGGGGCCCAGCATGCTAACAGTTGGTCAAAGGTTCTTCTTTTGAAACAGACAAAAGGGTCAGGAATTGGATAGGTGATGAATATTGCTTTGCACATTTTTTTTCTTTCATCTCCTTAGTTGTTTGGTTTTCTTTCCTACCAGCATCCTTAATAGTTTAATGTCTTTTTATGGAATGAGCTAAAACAGATAATATATGAAGGTATATTGACTCAAATAGTAGATAGAATTAAACACTTACATTTTTTTAACCAAAAAAAATATGCGGGGGGGGAGAATTAGTTTGGCCTTTTCTGTAAACTTCCTTCCTTATCAAGCATAAAAATCTTTGAATCAGTGCATAGATTAGCTGACTTGATTCAGTTCAACAAACCTTTCTTAAGTCCCTACCCATATGATCATTGGACTTTAGAGTGAGCTGGAAGGCACTCTAGAGGCTAGGCTGATCCTCTTGTCTTAACACTGAGGATTCATCTGAATATCTACATAAAACTTGTTTGCCTCAGATAAAAACAAACCTAGCTTTAGCAAAAATTCCTGGCACTATATGGTGCTTTATGGATAAAGTATTCTTGTCATCAGATTTACCAAACTTCCTAGGTTCGTGCATAGACTCATTTTATCAGTCAGCCTGTTCATTTTTACTTGTGAGAGCCACCTAAGGGCAATAGAGGCTTGAGCAATTATACTTGCTCCAAATTATATCCTTAATTTGTAAAAGTTTTTTGAGGGGCGGCTAGGTGGCGCAGTGAGTAGAGAGTCAGCCCTGGAGTCAGAAGGACCTGAGTTCGGATTCGGCCTCAGACACTTAACGCACACAAACAAAAACCTAGCCGTGTGACCTTGGGCAAGTTACTTAATCCCAATTGCCCTCCAAAAAGTGGGGAAAAAAAGTTTTTTTGGGTTCTCCACACATGGGAACTAGGTAATTTTTTAAAATCCCATAATTATTTTTATTCAAGATTTCTGTGTATGCAAACTGCCTTGTGACAGTTGTTGACATTTTATCCAACAAGAACCCCTCCCTTTCTCTATTCCTGCTACCTTATCTGATTTAAGTGGCACCCTTTAATTTACCCAGAAATTCTTCTGATGATCAGATTTTCATATGGACCACACATATCGCTTTATTTACCTCTTCTGCACGATTGTAATTGTTTTAGTTATGTTTTGTGTGATGTGACTTAAGATCCAGGGTTGTTTTTTTTTTAAATCTCCCCTTTAGTTGAAGATTATTTGATAACTTCTGGACCAGGAGAAAGTGCTATCCATCCTACTGTGGATGAATTAGACATTGCTCCTGTCTGGATGAATGGATGAATAGCGTAAATGAGGAAGCATTTAAGTGCTTGCTCTGTGGCAGGCACTGTGGGTGCAAGCAGGAAGCTGGAGCCAGTCACTGCTCTGAAGGGGAACGTACTCAGGAAGATAACTCTCGAAGGACAACTTGCCAGCCAGGCCCAGAAATCCGAAGGCGATGGTGGTGAGGGCCAAGGGCCCCTAGGATGTGTTATTAGGTCAGATGACACTTTCCGCACTGGGGATATGCAGGGCTAACGACGAGTCCCAGGGCATCTGTGGTTGGCTCTCTGTCTCACTGGAAGGATTCTCATTGTTGACTCCTATCTCATCCAAATGGTGTGAGCAATAATGTTGTTCTTTCATGCCGGCAGCCCTGTTGGGACCTGGGTGGCCCAGGGGCTGGGGGAGAGGCAGAGGGAAAGGGAAAGTAGGGGTAAGGTGTTCCCTGGTGCTGAGTCTTCCGGGATGTCATTGATGTAGGTTTTATCTTTAGATTGATGATTGATGCGATCATTTGATAACATGGTACCTTTTTGTTTCTTTTTGTTATTTTAGACTTGAAACCAAAACACTTAATTTTCTCTGAAAAACCGTGAGGAAATGTGGTGTATTGACTAAAAATAATACAGTTGACCTAACCCGGTTATATGACAGCCACACCAAAAAGACAATTATATAGTCACTCTTCTTTAAAGCACACATTCTTCTTTTAGAGATTGTTTTAGCCCTATGTTTTTATGTAATAGATTACCACTGGGTTTGATTCACATCTCCATTGTCACTTATGTCCTTCTCATGTTCACATCACTAATGCCATTTGAGTCAGGTGACACAGTACGTACATGTTTACTGTGAAGGAATGCTGGAGAAAAGATAAACAGGGGTCTAGTACATAGTAGGCATCTAGGAGATGTTTGTGGAGTAAAGGGACTAATCATTCTGAAGACTTCAACTTTGAATCCATGAGTGATATACATACAGTCTCTTACCAAAATAAGCTAACCATCAGTCAGTAAGTTAAATGTAAAGGTTGTGATTTCATAATCTTGGGGGGAAAAATCCTAATTCAAATTCAAAATTCATGGTCTAGAACAAAATTATTCATTTATCTCACTGTTGTATTGATTTCAAATCAGCTCATATTCCTTAAGCACTTATGAAGTGTAGAGCCCAGCACTGTGTGCTGAGAAGGCAGAGACAGACTGAAGAGCCAAGGCTCTGCCCCCGAGGTCATTGGCAAAGGGCAGCTATCCTGGAGGTGGACACCACCGTAGCCTTTACACCGTTGATAGTATTTAGTATTTCATTCATTCAGACGGTAGTCTCCCTAGTATTTCCAGGATATGTGTGCTCATACCTGATGGTTTCCTTATTTATTTTTTGGCATATGGAACAACAATGTTTATCTGCTACAAAGCGTCATGAAGAAACAATAAAAGGCCACACTAACTTGGTGTTAGTACAGCCTGTAACATAATGCTTTGCTCATAGCAGGTTTTTGATACATATTTTTTGAGTAAATGAAATGTAAGATTTAATTAGAATGTTATCCATGAGAGAACTGAATCTTATAGAAACAAATTTGTGAAGACATTAATGTAGACCCTTATAATATCATCCAGAATGTTTTGTGTTTTGGGAAGGTTGTCAGGACTCCCACATGTATTTAAATAAATGGAAAACATCTTCATTCTTTTTGCAGTTTTTGGGACTGTGGATCAGAACTATGATTTTATCTGCATAGAGGATTTTATCTGCATAGAGAATTTTAAGTGAAGAAAGTCCCTCTATCAGTGGCAATTATAGCCTTAGAGAATTACATGGGGCAGTGGTCTCCAAAGTGAGATTATGCAATTTGATTCCAAGGGGTCTGTGATTAGCTAGTCTTAGATCAGGAAGATGGGTGTTCTCCCTGCAGTTGTCAGTCATTTGGTTAGTTTCCAGTACAGCTTCACCTACTCCTGTCTTACAGTCCCCTCTCTTCCTGTTTCTCTCTGTTCTTACACCCCCCCCCCCCCCCCACCAAACTACCTACTTTCATCCTCGTGAGTGAAGCTGCCTTCACCTTCCCACTGTCCAGACACAGAGAAATAGAGATCCACTATGTGGTTCAGAGACCCTAGAACTGGGACTGGAACTGGCCAGAGCCTTCTTGACTTCAAGGTCACCATGCCACGTTGTCTCTCCCTAGGTTGCTTGGCCAGTTTTACTGCTGCCATTTGCTTTTATATTACATTTAGCCTGGTTAGAGGGATTTTTTTAAAGACATGGTAACATTTTAAATTGTTTTGCTCCATGTGATTTCATCAGTACAGGAAACTCCTGTTATGGAATCTCCTCCCCATCCATCCTGATCTGCCACCCCTGCCTGACTTAATCTCAGTTATTTCCTGGGTATGCTGGGGTTCAATGATTCAGAGGTAGAAGTCAGCCACCAGCATTCTTACACCAAGGCCAGTCCTTTTTGCACTAGACCAGAGGTGTCAAGCACACAGCATGTGGCCTACCACACTCTCGGTGCTGCTGAACCAGATTAAAATGTAATTAGGAAGTATTTAACAAAATAAACATAGAACAAAACATAGGTAGTGTTACATTCTGTAGTCTGGCAGGGATCCATTCCTGTTCGAGTTTGACCTCACTGCTGTGTACCCCCACTCCTCATAGAGAATTAAGCCCCCCTAAAATCTTTGAATGGATGATGGATTTTGATGTGGTATTATGTTTTATTTGGACTTCATTTTCACAAATTATCTATACATGGTTGACAAAAGGCAGCCTAGAGTACTGGAGGATAAGAGAATCAGTTGGACTTGGGTTCCGATCCAAGTTCTGATGAGTGCCGAACATGTTGATCTGGGCCATTCTCTTCACTCTCAGTGCCCTGGGCAGCCGAGACTGAATTACAGAGAAGGTGTTGACGTGTGTGCAGGAGCAGAGGGAGTGTTCCCATTCCAGTAAACAGTGAAATCACAGGTCTTCTCCTTGGCCCTCTCTAACCCTATCGAGCACAGCTATATTTTTTTTTCTTGTTTTCAGTAGTTACAGATACTTAATAGCGTATTCTAGGCCCAGCAATACTGAATATTGCAACGTTCAATACGCATAGCCTGATATTAATGGTAGTTTTGCTTTACGAACCAGAAGGCTAAAATGTCAATGGAATAATGTTGCAGTTTCGTCAGAAAATGCACATGGTAAAACACTTTGGCATTTGTGCAAACAATGAACTGAAGTTAGTATTTATGATTACTGCACAAAAGGTATCAAATGTCAAAAAAAATTCAGGCTTTTAACACTTAATGAAATTTTCATTGTAGTGTTATAGGTTAGCATAATTGAAGTGTGTCACTCATTCAAGTTTATGCACACACACAGAGGGATGCATATGTCAATGAAAATTTTCTACAAAGCATTAACTTTCTGACTTACAATAATTCAGTATTTTTAGGCAATAGTGGCTAACCATATTATGTCAGTCTTTCCAGAATGTATAATTTATAGAGCATGTGAACTTAATATCTGAAGAAAGACTAAAATTTGAACAAAATCTTTCCTTTTTGACATTCTTTTATTAAAAGCTTGGCTACCTAAAACTAAGAATTTATCAAAAGAACTTTGTTCGTTAAAATGTTAGATGGGACTTCTGTTGGTTCTTCTGCCTATCTAACTGCTTCCTTTGGTTTGTTTTCATAGGTTTGTGGTCTCTATCCTCTATCTTGGTGACCTCATCAGTTCTCATTGGTTCAGTTACCATCTCTCTGCATAGGGTTCTCAGATCCTGTTAAGCTCTAGAATCTCTACTGAGTTCTAATTACTGACTGTATATTGGGCATTTTGAACTGGCTGCCTCATAGACACTTCAAACTGATCATGTCCAAAACAGAACTTAGTAGCTCCCCAACCCATCCTATTTTTGTTGTTGTTGTTGTTTTTCTTTTTGGAGAGGGGAAGGCAGGGCAATTGGGGTTAAGTGAGTTGCCCAAGGTCACACGACTAGTAAGTGTCAAGTGTCTGAGGCCGGATTTGAACTCAGGTCCTTCTAACTCTAGGGCTGGTGCTCTATTCACTGCGCCACCTAGCAGCTCCCGCCATATTTTTTTTAAACTTACTTTTCTTTTGGTCGTGCCGCCATCTTTTCGGTCACCCAGGCATACAGTCTTGGAGTCACCCTGAAGTCCTCATTGCCCCCACCCCATTTATCCAATCAGTTACCAAGTCTTCTTAATACTGTTTTCACAGCATCTCTCACATTGGTTAGTTCCCTTTGTCCTCCTCATATCTACCAGTTTAATTCAGACTCCCATTACCTATTATCATGACTGCCATCATAGTTTCCTAATTGATCTCCCCTCTTTAAGTCTCTACCTCTCTGGTCCAACTTCCACACCCAGTTGCCAAGATGATTTCCCTATATCATGTACTATTCCATCTGGGGACATTGGTCTCCTTGCTATTCTCTTGGCTTTGGGCATTTTCTCTGGCACTCACTCTTCCATGCCTGGAATGCTCTTTCTCCTCACCTACAACTCCTGGCTTCTTCTAGGTCCCAAGTAAAACCCCTTCTTTTATAGGAAGCCTTTCAGAATCCCCCACCCTTTAATTCTAGAAGCTTCCTTCTTTTATTTCATATTTTCCCTGTGCATAGTTTGTCTGGGCACATTTGTTTGCTTGTCGTCTCTCACATTAGCTTGTGAATTCCCTGAATGCAGGGACTTTTTGTCTCTTTTTTGTATCTAGAGCAGGCACCAGGCACACAATAGGTGCTCACTATTTAGCAACTGCCTAGGTTTATTATATATTACTCTCCTTCCAACACTGTAGAGTTGAGCTAAACTGGCCTTCTGGCTCCTTTTTCATAGCCAGTGTCCTATCTTGTGTCTCAGTTTTTTCTTCTTGTAGTATACTCTTGTAGGGAGAAGAATTGGTCTTCCCCTCACCTGCATCACCACACCAGTTTAGGATAAATGATCAGATCTAGTGAGGTACCTTCAATGTTCGTTTAACTTGTCCAGTGTAAAAGGCTGTTTGAGGAAAGGAAAACATCACTCGTGATCTTTAGGGAGCTCCTTTTCATCATGTTCTATCCAATAAGTAGAGATGAATATGATGTTTAAAATATAGGAAAAGGTCCATATTCCTGGATTTTATCCATTTCTAAATCATCTAAATAAAGAACAGAATTAGAGCATCTGGTAATCTTTAAAAATCAGCCTTTTATTACCATTAGTAGCAGGAATTTTAAAAAATTTACTTGGATCATACTGAATACTTCCATTTTTTTTTCCAAAGCGATCAGTCAATTAGTATTTATTAAGTACCTACTTTGCACCAGGCACTGTGCTAAGCTGTGGGGACACAAGAAGAGGCAAACAATAGACGTGCAAACAAATATATACAAAGCAAGAAGGGATGGAGTTATGAAGGGCTTTGAATGCCAGATAGAACGTTTTCTATTCTGGAGGCTTATTTGGGGGGTGGAGGCAGGCTAGTAACATGAGGATCAGACCTGTACTTTAGGACAATCACTTTGGTGGCTGAATGGAGGATATGTTGTAGTAGGGAGAGATATGAGGCAGGAAGACCCCCCAGCAGCTATTACAGTAGCCCCCGGCACAAGCTGATGAGGGCACAGACCAGAAGGGTGGCAGTGTCAGAGAAGAGGAGAGGCTCTATTTAAGGGGTGTTGTAAAGGTGGCATCAACAGACGTTGGCAACAGCTTGGATCAGGGGGAGAAGGGACATGGAGAAGACAGGAGAAAGGACAAAGAGGGGTCCATAATGGCACCTAAGTTTTCTACCTAGGGGACGAGGAGGATGGTCTGTCCCTCTACAGTAACAGGGAAAATTGGAGGTTTGGTGGGTTTAGGAAAGATAACGAGTTCCATTTTGTACGTACTGAGTTTAAGACATCTACAGTACATTTGGCTTGAAATGTCTGAAAAGCTGTTGGAGATACAAGATTGGAGGTCAGCAGATAGATTTGAGAATCAGCAACATAAAGATGGTCATTAAATCCATGGGAGCCAGTGAGCTCACCAAGTGAAGTGGTATGGAGGGAGAAGAGGGCCCAGGACAGAAGCCTGTAGGCTACCTCTTTTTAGAGGCATGTTTCTGAAGACCCAGCAAGTGAGACAGAGGAGAGATCAGAAAAATCCTGCTGCTACAGAAAGTCTGAGAATCACGAATGGATCCTGAGCCTTGGTTTTTCGGATTAGAAAAGGCCCTGTAAGTTGTAGCAGCAAGTCTCAGAATCAGGTCTCTTGATTCCTCAGCCAGAGTACATTCCATGAAAGCCCAGCCTAAATGTGAAATGATTTTGGCCTTACACTAGTAACAAGAATATAAACTTCAATTTGCATGTCACTATTAGTCTTCGTAGCATTTTTATATTCATAGGAATGATGAGTAACTTTAAAGAAATTCATTTCCAGCCCGAACTTAGTTAGAATGTTTATTTTGTTAAGTGGTTGATGCCAGTGTTTTCCTCCTCATCGTATACTTTTTTTTTTACTTAAAAAATATTTGAGTAAACATTATGGAGTCAAACTTTGATTATGTTTCAGTGAATGAATTAGAACCATCAGATTCTTCTCTGCCATGGTTCAGGATCCATATCATGAGCCCCTAACAGTTGGCCTGGGCTCTCATTTCATTCTAAAGTCAAACATAAATGATTTTTTGGTTCAGCCACCATTAACTTAAGTAATCAGGGTAGCTTATATTCTACACAGATGAATATTTGTCTTTATTCTATAAAGATGATGCCGTTAATACTAATTTTGACATTATATCTCTGTGGGTAGATAGGATTAGAAAAAAAATTCAGTGAGTTTTCCTTTCTGTACAGTACATCTCCGAAAATCATTCTTTTATTTTGGGCTATAACTTCTGTGTACTGAACCCATCATGGGCAATTACTTTATAGACTTGTGGTTTTGAAGCAGTAATCTTGAGCTTTTATAATGAATCCTTCCTTAGGATATTTCTCTAGTCTTCTTTGCTGTGATTACCCATGGGTAAATTCTCTTGAAAATATGTTCTGTTTTTCCAACTCAGGCATTTTATAGTGAATATTATTTCTTTGTTTATAGTTTAGACATGGCCTGAGTCTTAAAATAATTTATAAATTACCTGGGAAGAGATGGTATACATAGAAGTCAAAATTACAAGGTATTGTATGAATATAGCCAAGTAAGTATCATAGGCCATAAGTGCTATGGGAGTTTGGAGGAGACAGATGGGCTAGAGTTGTCAGGGATGGTTTTATAGTGGTGATATTAACTTAATCTGGGCTCCCTAGGATGAAGAGGCCTGGGTAAGCCCCTCTCCCTTAAATTAGCCTTGCCCTTGGCCCCTGTACCATACCGAACAGCTCCTTCCTAGTGTTTAGATGATCAGAGTTTGCTTTGCTTGAGTTCAAAACTCAGAGTACAGGGACCTACTTTTGAGAGACTTTCAGTTATAAAGTAATCCTTGTGACCTTTGAGATAGGATTCCCCCAAGTGGAAAAAATATAGTCAAGTCTTCAGGCTGATTGCAGGGCTTTATTACAATCTCAAGGGAATATCTTTTTACGTTGCCCTTGCATAAGATACAGTTGGGTGAGTCAAGTTCAGTAATGTTATTTGTGCCAGTTATATCTTTGGGGAGAAAGCTAGAGGCTAAGAAAAGTGAGAGTTGAAGCTTCTAAGGTAATCAGAAGCATACATATGGGACCTTGGAAGTGAGTAGGCAAAGCAACAGCCAGTGTGGTTGTAACAGAATTTGGACCAGGGTCCCTCAGACTCTGTCCTAAGATGCCATTGGGAAGGCACTCTGAATATCCATCAGGGCCTAGCCTGGACGATAGGAGAACTCAAATGATACCAGTCAAGATCAGGAAGGTTCCACCCCTCCATCCAAAGGCACAGCAGTGCTGTAGAGCTTAAAACCAAAAAGATGAGCAAAATGGAGAAAGACATTTTGAAAATTCAGTAAAAGTTCTGAAAGAAGGAATTAGAAGAACAGAAAATGGTAAGGCTTATCTAAGTCATGGACTCCCTGGAAATTAAAATACATCAAACAAACATAAATTAATTACTCCACAAGATAGCAAAAAACATTAGAACAAAATAAAGAGATTGAAAAACAGAATATGGGCTGGCTAGGTGGCGCAGTGAATCTCTGTGCCTGGAGTCAGGAGAACCTGAGTTCAAATTCAGCATCGGACACTTGGCACACTTACTAACTGTGTGACCTTGGGCAAGTCACTTAACCCCAATTGCCATGCCCTCTCCCCTCCAAAAAGCAAAAAACAAGAAAAGTAGAATATGTAACATTTCCTGCCAGAAGCAAATAACTTAGAAAACAGATCAAGGAGAAATATGTGGACGCCCTAAAAATCACAATAAAAAATAAAATGTGTAGATACCATATTTCAAGAAATAATTAATAAAGACTATGCAAATCTATTACAATGAGTATAAAAATAGAATCTACATATCACCTTCTGAAATAAATGTTCCCAAGAATGTCAGAGCAAAATCCAGGCCCTCATGTTAAAGAAAAATTGCTAAAATCATCCAGAAAAAGAGAGTTCAAGGACCAAAAAACCACAATCAAGACTAAATAAGATGCGGCAGCTAACCCCCAAATCTAATTTTGAATGGAAAGAAAAAAGAAAAACAAAACCCTTGGAACAAATAAGCATAATTTAGCAAAACAGATCCCCACATTGTCCATGTCCAAAAATGTATATCTCATTCCTCATCATGAGTCCATTTCCTTTCTCTCAGGTGGTGGGTAGCATGCTTGGTTGGTCATTAATTGGAATTCTTAAGTCTCTCAAAGTTGCTTTTCTTTGCAATATTGTTATTATACAAATTATTCTGGTTCTGCTCAAAACTTCCTGAAACCAGCTCCTTTGTCATTTCTTAGGACACAGTAGTATCCCATGATATTTCCATCATATATTTTGTGTAATCATTCCCCATTCCTTACCAGTTCTTTGCTGCTGCAGAAAAGGTTGTTACACATATTTTTGTGTGGGTCCTTTTCCTCTTTGATCCCTTTGGAGAATAGGACAAATAGTGGTAACACTAGGTGAAAGGGTATGCAGTTTTCTTGAGATCAGCTTCACTGTTATTGAAGCAGGACAAAGAAAGTTGAATTTGTGTGTGTTCACATGCATTCAGAGTTTGGTCTAGAAATACCTCAACAGGAAAAAAGGCAGGAATATTGTAAGGAGGTGCTCAAGAGAGAGGATGCTATTAGGAAGGGAATATTCACAAGCGCACAAATTCCTGATCCTTAAATGTTGATTAAAAGAAAACAACAACAACAGACAAAATAAAGAACTAAAAACTAAGAGGTACTCATCAATTGGGAAATGACTGAATCAGTTGTAATATAGAAATATTGTGGAATGTTTTCACCCATAAGAAATGATGGAAGAAACAATGTCAGGATCTTGAGAAGGATGAATTGATTCAGAGCTAAGTGAGTAGATCTCAAAGAGAACAATTTATGTGAGTACAACCTTGTAGAAAACAGCTTTGAAAGACTTAAGAAGAGAGAATGGAGCTGAGGCCACACAACAACATGTATCCTGAGGGCTCCAACACCCCCTACCTGCAGTAGTAACAGAGCTAGGTGTGTATTGTTTTTTGTTTTTTTTTATAAAATAAAAATTTGCCCTTGGAACCTTAGTTTGGAAGAATCTGATTAAAAGATTCTACACACACATACACACACACACACACACACACACACACACACACACACGGAATCTGATAAAAGCCATGACTTACCTTATCACCAGGAGGTTTATGATAAACCATGTTACCCACCTCCTGAGAGAGAGTGATGATCAGCTTAAGGTACAAAAGGGGCCATTAAGTCTTAGACGTGATCACTGTGTGGTTTTGTTTTGCTTGACTTTGATTATTGTCATGAAATGTTCCCTTTCTCGCTTTGGTTTTAATTGAGGGCGTCACTTAGCAGTAGTGATGTTAAAAAAAGGAGGGCCATCAAAACATATATGTGGGTTTTTTAAATATACAGAAGAGAACAGAAGAAAGTTCAAAAAGAATATAGACAAGCAGAACAGTTTTGAAAGTAATATAGAATTTATTATATACTTGTTTTTTCAAAAAGGGAGAATGGCATAAAGAGTCCCATTTTCATATATATTCTTTTTTATAAAAAATATTTTTCTGGGGTGGCTAGGTGGCACAGTGAATAGAGCGCTGGCCCTGGAGTCAGGAGGACCTGAGTTCAAATGCGACCTCAGACCCTTAACACTTACTAGCCATGTGACCTTGAGCAAGTCTCTTAACCCCAATTGCCCTGCTCTCACCCCTCCAAAAAGCAAAAAAACAAACAAACAAAAAAATAGTTTTCCATTTATGTAGAAATTTTTTTGTTGACTTTAAGTTCAGAATAAAAAATGTTAAAGTTCATTTATTTTTTAAAATAATACCTAAGACTGCTTTTCTCCCAACCCCTTCTTGATGTTCTTCCTATAACAGACTTTCTTAGAATCTGGAATCTTTCTCTCCTTTCCTGGGTAACCAGTTCCCAGATCCCCACCCCTTCAGGGGCAGTTCTTTTGATCTCTTGCCCTTCCATCTGCTACTAATAGACTTTCCCCATACCAATTTAAGTCATCATAGTGTAGTAGACAGAACCATGAGTTTGGAGGTTGGTGAATCTGAGTTGGAATCCTTTGTAATGCAGTTGCTTACTGTGTGACCCTGTACAAGTCATAGGATCATCTCTGCAATTCTTTTTCCTCATCAGTTAAATGGATCTATTGTTCATTAATTAAAAACTTTAAAAACTCAGGCTCCCTTTCATATGCTCTGTGAGGAAACATTCAGATCAGAACCACAGTGGAACCACGCTTTATGTTACCTGTAGAGTTGTGAGCTCTTTGAAGATGGGATGGTTTCGTTTTTGTCTTTATACCTGTATTGTTGTATTGTGTGGACAAGGGAAACTTTGGGTTATTTATTGGGCCTGTTGCCTGTTGTTCCATCAACATCAACAAACAAACCAACAACAAACAGTGAATACTGTTGGAGTCCTAGAGCCTCCAAAACTGCTCACTTCTATACTTCCAAACAGTTGTCATGATGTAGGAAACCTTCAATCACTTCTCCAACATATGAATTACACCTGCTGTTTGTTGCATAATCAGTATTTATCAGATGGGTTAGAAAAGTTCTCATCTTTTCGGAGCCTTTGTTATTTGGAGTTCCCTGACCAATGGACTGATTCCACAGTTTTGCTTTATTTCATTGATGCTAGGGAAATGGATAAGACAAGAAACTCAGATGTAAGAGCCAACCATACTATTGGAGATGAACTTTTGCAGGATTTTGTTGAACTTTCTAGGGAGGCCAGTTTGAGTTGTCCCTTCTAGCATCTGGATCTGCATTTCTTTTTTTTTTTTAAACAAATGCTTTATTAACTTCTGTTTTACATCATTCATTTCCGCCAGATTTTGAGTTACAATCATTGTCCCCCCGTTATTCCCCTCCCAGAATAGCAGTCCTATAAGATATTGCTTCCTCCAATCTGCTCTCTCCCATACCTTCTCCCATACCCCCTTCGAATTTTCCATTAGAGGAAGGTGAATCTTTGTTTCCCAATGCCTGCACATCTTATCTCCCAATTATAAGCAAAAGAGTATTAATAATAGTATTCATATATATTTGAAACATTTAATCTTAAGACCTCAAATTTCAGATCCATTTCCTTCCTCCCTTGTCACCCATTCCCTCTGGGGAGATAAGTAATTCAGTATATGTTGTACATGTCTAGCTATGCAAAACATTATCATAGTAGATATATTGTACAAGGCTGCTTATAATTCCCTCCCACTCATCCCACCCCCCGACCTGGTCCATTCCCTACATGATCCTGTCCCTCTTCTATAGTGGGTACTTCCAACCTCCCCTCCCCGCAAGGATGCCCCCCCATCAATCATCCCTCCTCTCATCCCCCTTCCCCCTATTCTGCTGCAGGTTGAGATATCCCATTTAGTATGTATGTCATTCTCTCCCTGAACCAAATTCAATGAGAATGTGGTTTTGCCTTTTTTTCCTTCCTATTCTCCCCCTCCCTTGCAACCACTTCCCCTTGCTTCTTCTACATGAGAGAGTTTACCCTACCCTGTCTCTCCCCATCTCCTCTTGCCACTTTCCTCTCTCACCTCATAATTTCATCCCTTGAGTATTCTCCCTTCCCAACAAATTCAACCTATGCCCTCTATCCATATAACTGTAACCATATACACACACATTCACATATGTATTCATATGACCACACACCCTTCTTCCATTATTTTCATAGTGAGAAAGATATCATCAGTCACAGTTATTGTTTTTCCATATAGGAATGTAAATAGTTCAACTTTGATAAGTTCCTTTTGATTTCTTTTCCCTGATTACCTTCTCAGGCATCTCTTGCTTCTTGTGTCTGGATGTCAAATTTTCTATTCAATTCTGGTTTTTTCCTCAAGAATGCTTGAAAGTCCTCTATTCCACTGAATGACCATATTTTCCCCTGAAACAAAATACTCAGTTTTGCTGGGTAGGTGACCCTTGGGTTCAATCCCAGCTCTTTTGCCCTCTGGAATATCATATTCCATGCCCTTCAATCCCTCAGTGTAGAAGCTGCCAGGTCCTGGGCTATTCTGATTGTGTTTCCACAATATTGAAATTGTTTCTTCCTGGCTGCTTGTAGTATTTTCTCCTTGATCTGGGGATTCTGGAACCTGGCTATAATATTCCTGGGAGTTTTCTTTTTGGGATCTTTTTCAGGAGGTGATCTGTGGATTCTTTCAACCTCTATTTTGCCCTCTGGATCTAAAACATCAGGGCAATTTTCCTTGAGAATTTCTTGAAGGGTGATTTCTAGGTTCTTTCTTTGATCATGGCTTTCAGGTAGTCCAATAATTTTTAAATTGTCTCTCCTGGATCTATTTTCCAGGTCAGTGGTTTTTCCCATGAGATAGTTCACATTGCCTTCTAATCTTTCATTTGTTTGGATCTGCTTAACAGCATCTTGATTTCTCATAAAGTCATTAGCTTCCATTTGCTCCAGTCTAACTCTGAAGGAATGAATCTCCTCAGTGAACTTTTGAGATTCTTTTTCCATCTGGCAAATTCGACTTTTTAAGGCATTCTTCTCCTCATTGCCCTTTTGGGCCTCCTTTGCCATTTGAGTTAGTCTATTTTTTAAGGTGTTGTTTTCCTCAGTCAGGCTGTTGACCCTCATTTCATATTTTTCCTGCATCCTTCTCATTTCTCTTTCCAATTTTTCCTCCACTTCTCTTATTTGATTTTTAAAGTCCTTCTTAAGGTCCTCTATGGCCTGCAACCCGCTCATGTTTTCCCCTGGGGCTTTTGGAGCAGGACTTCTGACCTCACAGTCCTTTTTCCGCTCTATGCCCCCAAAATAGGAGTCTAGGGTTGCATTTTTCTGTTTCCTTTGCCTTGGCATGTTGCCACTTAATTGCTTGACTTTTGGGCTTGTTGCCACACTATGGCTTTAAGGCCAGATAGAGGAATTTTCGTCCCAAACGTGTGGGGGGCAACTTCCGTTTCTGGCAAGCTGTAAACCCACCCACGACTTCCACCCTAGATCACAATCCAGATCCAGGGAGGTTAAAGCAAGAGTGATTACCCCCCAAGACTGATCGCTGGATCTCCCTACAATTAATTGCAGGCTGGGAGCTGGAGCTGCCTCTGAAAACTACAAAATGGCGTGTCTCCTCAGAGGCTTCTAGCCCCCAGGGGAGGGAGCCGATGTATTCCCCCAAATACAAGCCCCAAAGTCCATAGGACACTAGCCTCTTACTTTGTCTTAGGCCTGTCTATGTTGATAATTCTGGAGTCGCCACAGCTGCTGGTGTTCTGGGGTTCCTCCAGCCGGCTGCTGGCCCTGCCGCCCTGGGGCTAAAACCTCGGCTCACGGGGACCTGGGCTCCGCTTGGCTCCGCTTCCTGCGCTCTGCGCGTTGCTCGATGCTGGCTCCCAGACCGCTGGGCTGGTCCTTCCTGTAGGGCTGCTGGGCTGTCCTCAGCGGGAGGTTAGCTTCTCTGTGTCGTTCTGTGGGTAGTGGGCTGGATCTGCGTTTCTTAACCCAAACTATACCATAATCCAAAAAAAATACCTAGATTCTCCACTGCTCTATCTTCTGAAGCTTTAGCAAAGTGGCCTTTGGCAGTGTAGGGAAAAGGGAACAGGAAGGAGAGAGCCAGGATATGGGAATGAAGAGACAGAGAAGTAAGTTTTTGTGCTTATAGAGTTTAAGAAGCAAGTGACCATTTGTAGTCAAAGTTTTGTCATATGGTAGCAATTTGCCATGCAGTGGCCCTATAACTCATGAGCCAGTGGCAGAGAAACTTTGGCCAGAGTGAGTCACGAGGGTCTTGGGTGTTTGTAACTCTAGGGAAGATGATTTTGGTAAAGTGAAGGTGGCAGATACAGGGAAGATGAGAAAGACAAGCAGTTTCAAGTAGTGCTAGCAGCCTCAGTTTGGGAGTAATCCATTTGGTGTGAGTTAAAGAGTTAAAAATGAATCGGTAAGAAGTGGAATAATTCAGCTCATCAGAAGGGAAGCACAGTGTAAGAGCCTGAGTTTATTTTTATCACAGCCTTTGGATATTTAAAAGAGAATGCCCTATAAAGGTTTCCAAGCATAAATTCCATGCATACAAATGCAATAGTAATAATCCTTCTTTTGGCATTGAGGGCCAGGAGCCTAAAGGAATGCAAGGCCATGCACCTCCTGCCCTCCGCTTTTCTGAGCAGATGACAGAACTCTGGGGGTAGGTAGTTCTGGGGTGGTAATAGCCACTAATCACTTTATAACATACCTCATATTCTAATCAGCTTAGCATCTGAGATTTTCTCTCTGCCTGGAATGCTCTTATCTCCTAACTACTGTGCCCTAACTACTGGCTTTCTTAAGTTCCAATTAAAATCCCATCTTTTACTGGAAACCTGCCCTAACCCCTCTTAATTCCAGCATCTTTCTGTTAATTATTTCCTATTTATCTGATATATATATATATATAGCTTGATTTATATATATTGGTTTACATATTGTGTCTCCCCATTAGGTTGTAAGCTTCCTGAGGGCAGGGACTGTCTTTTGCCTCTTTTTTATCCCTAGGACTTAATACATCTCATGGCACATAGTAGGTATTTAATAAATGTTTATTGATTATTACCTGGTAATTGCCATAATTCACTGCTTCATTTTGACAGAAACTTATATTATTTGTGCTGTGTGGTACTTGTAATGATAATTTGTGTGACTATTTTAAAATGCCTATGAAGTTTTTGATGAAAGGATCAGCATAAATGTATCATTAATTCATGAACATATACACTGAATACAACAATATGTTATGAACTCTAAGAAATTAGTGGAAGATAGGTTAAAGAATTTAGGAATTTTTTCTTGGAAAAAAAAAGATTTGGGAGGGTAAGACTGAGATCTTCAAATATTTGAAAAATTGTCTTGAAAAAGGGGGATTATATTTGTTTTGCTTTGGCCCAGAGGATAGAATAAGAAGTCTTGAGCAGAAACTATAGGTTGGCATATGTTTGATTACTATAAAGATATTCTTGATGGTTAGAGTTATCCAAAAAGGTTGTCCCAGGGAAAATAAGGAAGTTCCACAGCACCCGAAGTCTTTATGGGGAGGCTAATGACTGCTTGTCAAGAGAGTCCTACAAATCTTTAAGATTTCATGATTCTGGTTAATTGGCTGGGTTTTTTTTTTTCCTTGAAAATTTTGTATAAAACCACAGCAATTTCCTAACCTTTCCCAGTACTCCAGAGTCTAATTTTAAAATGACAACCACCTTTTATCAGATGACATTGTAGGATGGTGGCTAACCAGATCATTTTAGACATGTTTTTTCATGATTTCTCTTATAGTGGGAATTCACTCTTGTGACCATTAGTGTGCTTTCTAAACCCACACTCTGATTCCCTGCTCCTGCTGTTTATTTTTCTTACGTGAATTTTGGCTAACGGGGGATAACTTTTCTCCATGTTGTTGCTATTGGAAATCTCGAGGCATTCTGTCTTCCATGTGGGTGCTTCTGAACTGAAGGAGATAGAAAAGGGGGAAAAAAGAAGAAATTAAAGGGGATTAGGGAAAGAGGTGAGAATTGAGGAAGACGTCTGAGAAAAAATGATAGAATAGGCCAGGAGAGCCTGGAGAGCACAGTGACAGAGCATTGGAGAGGGAAAAAAAGTTAAAAAAACCGGAAAAACAAACCACATTTGTAGCAGATGTGATATTTATTTAAAGTGACATAGCAATGTATATCTTTGGCAAAGACTTAGGATGAATAACAGTTGGAGATAGCATACAGTGATCTGGAGATCCTCCTAAAATATATTCCATAAAATACAGAAACATAGGGTTCCCTTACAACTTGATTTAATTTCATTCGTCCATTGTATGTTTTTTTAAATAGGTTCTTCTCAGTCTGTTTTTCAACAGCCATTTGCCAAATAAATTCATGATCTATATAGCTTTAAATGTTTAGAAAAGCGAAATTAAAGGTTTTGAAGAAGTGATTTAAGAAAGGTACATAGTTGTTTGAAAATTATACACAATGTTGTCTGTGATAGTTAATCTCATTTAGTTTTGCTTTTGTGTAATGAGATCTACAGCTGAGCTTTGGTCACTTTTTATGAATTTGTCTATAAATACTTTTTGTAAGTGTCCCCCATGCCCCCCACCCCCATTCTGTCTATGTTTTGTTCCTCTGCAGGTATCTGTTTTTTCTGTTACTAGTCTCTCTAGGTAAATTGTCCATGAGACCAGTGATTCCATCAGCAAATTATCCAGAAAATGCTCATGTGCACATCGTGACATATCATGCCACTGGTGGGCTCGTAGCTATTCCAGTGGTCTAAGCTCACCTGGCAGTAGGCTCTTGTGCCCAAGACAGTTGTCTCATTCCCCTTGGTATCTTAGTTTTCTTCATCCCATCACCGTCCTCGAAGTACATCTTAGACATATTATTGATTTTTCCCCCACCTGTCCCACTCACCTTTACCCCCCTTCTCTTTGATTGGCAGTATCACCCAGACAAACAGAGCACAGATGTGCCAGCAGGAGCTGTGCAAGACTGTGTGCAGAGGTTCATCGAAATTGATCAGGCGTGGAAAATTCTAGGGAACGAAGAGACCAAAAAAGCGTATGACCTGCAGCGGCGAGGTAGGTCCCCACTGAGGTCTGGCTAGCAGTGGCAGCTCTGTGAAGTGGCCTTTTCCAGTGTTGCCATTTTTGTACCAAATTATTCTTGCCTTCTTTTCCTCCTCCATCATTGTTTTTTAATTACATTCTATTCTTAGTAGTGATTACTGTGTATATGTTGGGAAGCTAATAGAACTAACAGGAAATTGTCACTTGCAAAGCTCTGGGAACTGATTTTTAGAATGAATTATGAATTTTTAGCTAAACTATCCTAGCTTATATATTATTTTGATAATATTTTAAAAACCTTTTTCATTAAATTCTTCTAATTACTTGAATTGCATACTGTGCTATATTTTGATAACATTTTAGGTATATGTACTATATAATTAATGTCTAAAAGGAAGCACTGTATAGGTTCATTTTATAAATACTTCATAATTATTTAAGCACTTTTTCATATGCTTCTGGTTTTATTTTAGGCTGGCTTTTCATAATTTATCCTTAGTGTAAACTGTTCTTGGTTCCAAGAAATATTGTGGAAAGCACATTAACTAGGCAATTCCTGCAAGCATTTTCTTTATGCATCTCAGAAAATAGCTCCTTAAAACAGCGACAGGCTGTTGTGAAAAAGAAAGGGGAGAAATGTAGGTCAGGTTTGTCACACATGGGCTGCCGTTACATGAAGTGATAGGCTGTCTTTCTGCTCTGGCCTCAGGATAGGAGTCCCTCAGCCTTCCATTAGAACCTTCAATATCCACCCTCCATGCTAATGGGGGGAGTCGATAATAGTTTACTGCCTGTGGGGAAAACACTCAGTCACACTCTGCAGTAACACACTCTGGCTCAGCATTGACGGGTAGCCACCAACACTTTGCAGTGTTCTGATAAAAGCCCACTGTCTCTCCAGCTTGTTATTGAATTCCCTTCCATTGTACATTGGCACACCATCAAACCTTGTCTCTCACAGCCATTTTTTCTCCCCTACTGCTAAGGTTACCAAAACTTGATTTGGCAAACAAAGGCTTAGTCAGAGTGTACAACATCTTAGGATGAAGTTAATGTTATATTCCAAACCTACAAGTATATTTTCAGCATAAGTTGCTTCATTAAATTTAAATATTCCTTCATTTGTAACCAATGTGTTAACTGTGTTAACACTGGATTTTGTGCCTGTTTGTTGAATTGGCCTGACTAGCTTTCTGACCTTGGTCAAGTGACCAGATTTAGTCAAGGGTAACTGATTTTCCCTGTGACTTATTTTCCATTTTTGGTAAAAAGGAGTTGTCTAGATCATCTCAAAATACCCTTTTTAGCTCTGAAATTCTGTGATTCTAATAAACTTACTTATTTTTGAGGCCTATTTGGAACTTAATTTACATCATTGCAAAGATTTTTACGTTAGCTTTAAGGAAGGCCTGAATGCTGGTCGTGTATTTATTGTGGTTGTATGTGCTCATCACCCTCCTTTTGCACCCTTCTAAAGCAGTAGTAGAAACGTAAGGAGTGTTTCCATTTATGTCCATCCATTGAATGCCTGGCTACTGGTTCTTATAATCACAGTTCACATGATTTAATTACCGGGAAAAATGTTGTCCCAGACATACTGTAGACTGATAGGTGTGTCTAGGTTCACAGATACCCCCAACGTTTTGTGGATCCCCTTCTCTCTAGAACTATGGTACAGCTTTGCGGTGTGGAGGGCAGAGGGGGCCGGCGTGCTTAAGAATCATTCACGTAAAACTGCCCCCTAAGGACTGCAGGGTGTGTGCTTCCCTTGTCACTCTGCATTTTTGCCACTCCGGAGCATGTGTACTATTAACAGCAGATCAGTGAAATTGAGTAGAAGCCTGATGTCTGAAGAGACAGCACTTCCAAGATCCGAAATCAAGTCAGGATCTGATTCTGGCAAAGCTGTGGGTTAGACCAAGAGCAGGTTAGAAATGAGCAACAGGCTCCTGTGAATGAGGGTCAAGAGAGGAAGGAGACCAGATGACCCAGGGCCTCTAGTTTTGTTTTGTTTTTCCATCATTCTCAAGAGACCCCTGAAATATTAATTTATTTGGATTTGGTTGCTTTGGTTCAAAGGTTTAAATGGAGTTATTCCAGTACACCTTAATATAATAGATCCTATTAGGTTGTTTTATATATCTCACAGTTTCAAATTTTTTTTTAAGACTATGACTAATTTCTGAAAAAATTTCTAGGCAAATCTAAAAATAAAGAACTTTGCGTTTGGTTCAGATAAATGTCCCAAACCTTTAGTACTCGGAAGTTTCACAGAAGTCAGCAAAGCTGCACATTTTTTCATCCGTGAGTCTTGGAATTTTTGGAGTGCTGATCTCTTAGATATTTTTATTAAACAAGTAGAATGAATAGATTATAGTGAGGATCAGGGCTATATTTCTGGTTTCTGTAGTTAGTCAATAAACATTTATTTAGTGTCTCCTGTGTTTCAGGCACCAAGCTAAGTGCCTGGGATACAAGAAAGGCAGTTCCTGACCATCTAATGGGGAAAAACAGGACACAGAAGGAAGAAGAGGTGGGGGAAGAAGTAGGTACTGATGAGATGTTACTACTGAGGCTTATTCCATCCTGCTGGATGATGAGATTTCCCAAAGACTAGTTTCCTGGGGCATGGTAGAGAAGCCATACAAGTCCCAAAGTAGAGCAGCAAAGTGGGCATAAGGGGATAAGTATCTGTAGTTCTCTATATTTTATTTTCTGTTTTTTTGGAGGGGGGAAGGCAGGAAAATTGGGGTTAAGTGACTTACCCAAGTTCACACAGCTAGTAAGTGTTAAGTATCTGAGGTAGGATTTGAACTCAGGTCCTCCTGACTCCAGGGCCAATGCTCTATTCACTGTGCCACCTAGCCGACCCTAGCTCTCGCTTTAAATGGAGGCTTTGGAGTCCAAGGCTCAGCCCTCCAGTCAGAGGGGCAGACAGTAGTGGTGAGGAGTGAGTACCAACACTGAGTCTATCCTACAAGAAGATGATCTGTTCTGATAATCAGTTCTGGAGGATGGTGGGAAAGTCAAAGCAGCCCCAAACTAAAGCAGCCAGGTAGGGAATGAAGATGTGTACTTTTACACTTTATAGTGAATATCAGTACAAAGAAAAGTTCTTAACATTCCCGAGTGATAACCTATTTCCAATCATAACATACATTTTCTGTCTAACAAGTTCTTGGTTATGGAGACACCTTTTACCAATGCAGATAGGCAAATCCTCTGTAATTAACAGTCAGAGATTTAAAGCCATCAGCAAGTATTATATGTAATGGGGATAAGCTAGAAGCATTTCCAGTAAGATCAGGGGTGAAACAAGGATGTCCACTATCACCCCTCTTATTCAATCTGGTACTAGAAATGTTAGCAGTAGCAATAAGAGAATAAAAAGAAATCAAAGGAATCAAATTAGGCAAAGAAGAGACCAAGCTATCACCCTTTGCAGATGATATGATGATATACTTAGAGAACCAAGTAAAAAACTACTTGAGACAATAAATAAATTTGGCAAAGTTGCAGGATATAAAATAAACCCACATAAATCCTCGGCATTCCTGTATATTTCTAATGAAATCCAACAGCAAGAGATAGAAAGAGAAATCCCATTTAAAGCTACTGTAGGGGTGGCTAGGTGGCATAGTAAATAGACTACTGGCCCTGGAGTCAGGAGGACCTGAGTTCAAATCCAGCCTCAGACACTTAACACACACACACACACACACACACACACACACACACACACACACACCACTAGCCATGTGACATGTGATCTTGGGCAAGTCACTTAACCCCAATTGCCCTTCCAAAAGCAAAAAATAAATAATTAAATGAATGAATAAGTAAATAAAAATAAAGTTACTGTAGACATTATAAAATATTTGGGAATCTACCTGCCAAAACAAACCCAGGACCTATATGAACACAACTACAAAACACTTTTCACACAAATAAAGTCAGATCTAACTAATTGAAAAACATCAATTGCTTGTGGCTAGGTC
>WOXC01001259.1:0-234101 GCA_011680675.1 Gymnobelideus leadbeateri
ACTCTTCATAGCCTTGCTCCAACCCATCTTTCCAGCCTTAGCAGACATTGCTCCCTTTTGTACCCTCTATGGTCCAGTCAGATTGGCTTTCTCTTTGTTTCTCACATATGGCAACTCCATCTCAGTCCTATGCCTCAGCACAGGCTGTCCCCCATGCCTGGAATGCAGTCTCTCCTTCTTCTCTGTTTTCAAAGAATTCTCTTATTTCAAGATGCAACTCAAGCACAATCTTCTCCATGAATCTCCTGATATTTTTTGCTTGTGTCTTCCCCTTTATAACTACTTCACATTTAACTGCCTTGTGTTTCTTTTGTTTCTTCATTTGTTCTACTCTGTGTACTTGTTGTTTACCCTGATGGAATGCAAGCGCTTTAAAAGTAGCAATTGGTTCTCTTTCCTTTCCTCCCCTTCCCTTCATCTTCCCCTCCCCCTCCCTTTTCTTCCTCATCCCCTTCCCTTTCCCTTTTCTCTTCCTTTTCCCCTTTCCTTTCTCTCTCTTTCTATTTGTTTTTCTTTGTATCCTAAGCAACTAGAGCTTCATAAATGCTTATTGTTGATTGATTGAGAAAAGTTATATTGTTTATTCAGAGTTACACAGTAGGGATTTTTTGGTGAGATTGAAGCCAGGTCACCATGATGTCTCTCCTGGAACTAGACTCTTCTATGATTTGGACATTGCTGTTAATTTAGGCTGATTACATTCTCTCTCTCTTTTTTTGTTAGTTATATCACACTGTTGGCTCATATTTAGTTTGCAAATAGAACTCTAATTCCCTTTTTATAGTTAACTATTTATTTATTTAGTATTTTTTTGGAGGGGGAAGGGCAGGGCAATTGGGGTTAAATGACTTACCCAAGGTCACACAGCTAATACGTCTTAAATATCTGAGACCAAATTTGAACTCAGGTCCTCCTGACTCCAGGGCTGTGCTCTATTCACTGTACCACCTAGCTGCCCCTATAGCTAACTATTTATTAAGCCATATCTTTTCCATTCCGTTCCTGGGCAACTGATATTTTGAACACAAATAAAGTTTTTAAAAATATTACATTATGTATATTCCTATTAAAATTAGATTTAATCCATTGTCTCAACATGTTCGATTTCTGCTTTGTGTTGTATTAATTATTCCTTTAAGCTTTATGACGTTTAACATTTTACTAAACGTGTCTATTTTCAGTCGTGAGTATTGACCAGGGACTGAGGTCAGAGTTGTGTCACACAGTAGTGGAGAATTCACATGACTGTTCTCTATGTGTGATGTAGCCCATTCCCTCCCCACCCTCCCACCTCTAAATCTTTTTTCATAATGGAATTATCAACTAGACCAAACCAGCCTCTAATCTGTGCCAGAGCTGGAGCCAAAACAGAATAGGCTGGAGACAGGAGTACCAGGAATCAAACAGAAGTTTAATTTCAAAGTGAGGGAAATGGCTTGCAAGCAAGGAGGGGATCTAGACCAGAGGTGGGGGGCCTGCAGCCTTGAAGCCACATGTAGCCCTCTGGGTCCTCAAGTGTGGCCCTTTGAATCCACATGTTTAGATCAGGGTTGGAGAACTTGCAGATTCCCCACCCCTGATCTAGATACATATCCTGGGGTCCTTCCCTTAATGGAGAGACCAGAGGTAGAGTTGGGGAGATCTCAATACTTCTATCAGGGGTTACACAGTGAGCTGTATCCCTGAAAATGAGGAGTAACAGCAACAATGAAACAAATCTGATTCATAGCAAGGCTTCATGACCAGAACATGGGTACTTGTCCATTGCTCCTCCAAATTCGGAGAACACTGGTGCTGGTCAAAGCAATGCAATAATTATGTGAATTTGCCACAAGGTGAGATCATCCAGAGGGTGGGCGCAAAGGATTGTTGTACCAAACTCAGAATGCAGCTTATTTGCTGGGCCTTAGCTCTGGAAAACAGGGTGACTCCTAATATCTTGACAAAATGATGTGAGAATTTGTCAAATACTTGCTGAAATTGAGTTATACTATGTCCATAGCACATCCCCTTAGCAAACCTGTCAAAGAAATAAGACTGGTCTACTTATATCTTATTCTTAGTGAATATACATTGACTCTTGGTGATCTCTATTCCCCTTTCTAAGAGTTCATGAAGCATGCTGACTTAGTAACATTTTAGAACAGTGTCAGAGGTTGCTGTAAGCTCACCTATGTATAATTTATGGAGTCTCCTTCTCCCCTTCCCTCCCTCCTTTAAGAAACCTGGACCTGTGTCCACATTTAGGCTTTAGACCCACCTGGAAGCTCTTTTAGAACCTGAGATGCATTTTTTTCTGATCAAAGAGACTTGAATTTAATTACTCTTTGGGCTCTACCTCACATAGCAACTTGTTTAAATCACTCTTAGGTACTTATTGTGGAATATATTATATTATATTTCTTTATATGTTTCTCATTATTCTATATGACTATAATCTTTATGAGGAAAAAGTCCTGTATGTAAGCCTATGTAAGTCCTCCCTCTATCCTGGTGCGCAGCACAATGTTCTGCACATAGCAGATACTAAATAAACATTTGTTGGATTGATTCGAATTCATTTAGGACAATTTGGGTGCTTTCTTACTACCTGTTCCTGTATCTTGCACTTCAATCACATCTTATCCATATTAATTTTTCCTTTATTGTCTTACCTTTCTCTTTTGTGAAAATGTGTGAATGTATACAGGTGTGGATGGGGAGGGAACTGACCATAGAGCCCAGTCCTTATGAGCATGCAACATATGCTCTAGTAGTGCAGTCCCCACATAGACTCCAAGAGCATGAATAGGTGTTTCTGGTCTACTTACCATATGAAGAAAAGAAGCTTTTTTATAGACTACTGAGACAGACCTGAGAATGCTTACAAAGGTCACTAATCAGAGGTCTTTCCTGATCAGTTTTCTTCTAGTGATGGGTGCTGCCTTTGGGTGAGAAAAGAGACCTCCGACATTTATCTCCCCAAGTGGCCTGCTGCTGTGTAGTCTGTAGCTTGGCTAATGTTTCTGGGGTGTGTGTGTGTGTGTGTGTGTGTGTGTGTGTGTGTGTGTGTGTGTGTGTGTGTGTTTTCTGCTCTTAAATGAAGAAGTTCAGACTAGGCTGCTTCTCTGACAACCTCAAAATGTTGGAAGAGCAAGCCGCCAGAGGTTTGGATGCTGTAATCCATGCCAGATTTTGTTGGGAGACTAGTCTGGTGAGAAGCAAAATCTTGAGACTGACTTGACCCAGCCAAGAGGGAGTGACAGTGATTCATTCATTTGCTCTTCTGTATTTGGAAACAAATTTTGTGGAATGAATGCTTTGTAGCAATTGTGTTAAGTCTGATCCTTCTCTTCTTAGGGGCCTAGATGATGCAAGGGAAAGTGTGCCCCTCTGTTCAGAAAGAAATGTCTATCTTTCTCTTCTTACTATATCTTTTTATTAAATATTCCCTTGTAAAGCTAATTAATGTTAATTTGTTATATGATATTGGGATGCTAATCATTGGAGTGTGTTGTTGATCTAAGGGAGTTACTAAGTGTAATTGGCAATTGATGTTGGGAACATACTGAACTAGGAATTGGAGTAGATAGAATGAAAGAAAATCCAAACCCTCAGAGGCACCCTAGAAGCTTGAAGGGGATCTGTGAGCTCTCTGTGAACCCGAGGCGCTACTATGGTATGGGTTAGGGGAATAAGTCCAGAGTCTTGCAAAAGATGGAAGAAAAAAGTTGAATTCTCCCTCCCCCAGTTTTATTTTAATATTAAACCATTCTCTTTGATTAATGGACCTATTGCTTTTCTTGTTCTTTCTCCAAACATTATTTCTCCATTTCCTCTCCCTCCATCAAAGCTTAGCTCATTATAGACTTCAGTCTTTCTGGTACTTTTCTTATATGTATAGGGGATTTGAATATGAGGACTCTAGTAAGGCATCCACACAATGCCTCATTAAGAAAGAGTAAATCTCTCAACAACGTTAGCTCTTTAATGATGTGTGAACTTTCCTTGCCCTGAGTATTCCCCTTGTTCCTTTAAAACTTCATTAATGATAATTGATTGATTCACAGATAATTTTATGCCTTGACTATATCCTTTAAAAGTAAGAGTGGTGATAGATAGATGGAAAGAGAGTTAGGCCTAAGGAGAGAGGGACTGCATTCCAGAATAGATTTGGTTTTCTAGACAGACATCTGTGCTTCTTTATGTCTCCTTTCATATTTCCCACTAGCCTTCAGGAAACCACTTGGTGCTAGCAGAAAAGGAACCGTATGACTCCAAAGCTGGCTACAGGAGTCAGGTACAGAGCAGTGAGGAAATCTTGCGCCAGTCAGGAACTACAAGAACATAAACCTGTATCAGTGGAATGGCAGTAGCAGATGGTTGGACAAATTCTTTGACCATTTATTTTTGACCCAACAGAGAAATTACTGGACCAAACAGGACCTGGAGTCAAGGCACATCAAGGAATAGAGTCCACATGTAGACTACTATACTAGCCTTTTGTTGTTTGATCTGCTTGTCTCAATTCTCTCCCTTCTCCAGTCCATCTTCCATTCAGCTATCAAATTGATCTTCCTAAAATTCAAGACTGACTATGTCATCACCCCTCTTGCCACATTCAACAAATTCCCATGGTTCCATGTTATGTCCAGAATCAAATATAAAATCCTCTGACCTTCAAAGCCCTTCATAACTGTTTCTACTTTTCTAGTCTTCTTACACTTTAATCCTCTCCATGTACTCTATGATCCAGTGACAATGACTTTCTTGCTGTTTCTAGAACACAACATTCCACCTTCTGTCATTGTGCATTTTTCTTGGCTTATCTCATGCCTAAAAGAATCTTGCTTTCCTTGTTTATTACTTCTGGTTCCCCTGGCTTCCTTCAAATTCAAGCTAAAATTTCATGTTCTGCAAGAAGTATTTCCTGATACCTCTTAATGCTAATGCCTTTATTATCATATTATCTCCAATTACAAGTGTGTATGTACATATATGTATTTTGTTTGTATATGGTTTGTACAATTATCTATCTATCTTGTTTGTACATAGTTATTTTCACATAGTCTCTCCTATTAGATTGGGTATTTCTCGAGGGTAGGTAGGGACTCTCTTCTCCTCTTTCTTCTTCTTCCTCTCCTCCTCCTTCTTCTTCTTTCTCCTCCTCCTCTTCCTCTTTAGCACTTAGCACAGTATCTGGCACACAGCAAACACTTAATACATATTTATTGATTTTATTTTACTTGACTTCATTGATATGGAGAATACTGTGAACTTTCTAGGTCTCACAGGATCATGGGACCTTCCAGAGGGCAGGATTAAAGGATCTTTCAGCAATGCTTTTCCTACTTGGGAAGGGAAGGTGTTCAAAATTTGTGTGACAGTATTAATCTGTGTTGACTATAAGTAAGATAAGATAGAGGTCAATGGGTTCTTTTTTTTCCTCCCATTCTTTTTAGCAGTTGTGTGGTTTCCTCTAGAGTATGTGACTCAGTTTAAGGTTACTATAATGGGTCTGGAAAATTATATAAGTTCTTGAGTAAGGAAGAGTTCTCTAAAGAAGTAAGCAGATTCTTGACTTATTGTTAGCTAGGCCACAAGTCTTTTGTGCTTTTTGTCAGGTTCATATAATGTGATTTAAAACTAAAATGAACCTTAGGCCCCAACTAGTCTAATCTTCTCATTTTATAGCTAAGGAAACTGAGATTTAGTGATATTAATTTTATTGCCTATGGTTATAGAAACAATAGTTTTAGAAAAAAACAAGAAGTCCCTCTTCTTGGGACACCAGGCTTATGCTTTCAACCCTTGCTTTTTACATTCCAAGATGAGTCTTAGAAGGTAGATGTGGCTTCTGGGAGGTTTAGACTCATGTCCTAAGCCAAAGTTTATGAGCTTAAGGAGTCCTGATACAGTGCTAGAGGTTAGGCATATTAAGGCGAATTCCAATGGGATTCTTTTAAAATGATTCCAGTCACTACTGAAAGAATTGTGGAGTTGGAACATGTATAAAAGCAAGCAGAAATAGCTGGGACATGAAGAAGGATATGGGGTGGATGGTCCTTGGGTAAAGAGAGGCATCAGGGACTTGGGACTTATTTAGGGGTCAAAAGAGAATGGAGATGGTTTCCTGTTTCCCCCAACCTTAGTCAGGGAATTTGTCCTCAATATTGACTCAGTCTCTTTGAGGCAGGGTGACTTCCAGTAGAAGGGGTACTATTGGTTGATAGGAAAGGACTGAGCTTGGGTCCTGATATTAGGCCTATCTAAGGTGGCAGGGAGATAGTGAAGTATCTGATATGAAGGCGTTGCAGGATTCTCCAGGGTAAGTGGGCCAAAAGTTTGTTTTTCAGTCATTTTTCAGTTGTGTCCGATTTTCTGACTCAATTTGGGGTTTTCTTGGTAAAAAATACTGGAGTGATTTGCCATTTCCTTCTCCAGCGCATTTTACAGATGAGGAAACCAAGGCAGGTTGGGTTAAGTCCAGGGTTATACAGGTAGTAAATGTCTGAAGTCAGATTTGAACTCAGGAAAATGAGTCCTCCTGGCTGCAGACCCAGTACTCTATCCACTGTCATCTAGTTGCCTAGGACAAAAGATAATACACCCTATTTCACCTTCCCTCCTCAGCCCTTCCTCAAAGGTGAGCTAGCTGTAGGTCTGGTACGGTCTAAACCAGGGGTAGGGAAAACAGAGCCTCTGAGGCCACATATAGATCTCTAGGTCATCAAGTGCAGTCTTTTGACTGAATCCAAACTTCACAGAACAAATCCCCTTAATAAAAAGATTTGTTCTGTAAAACATGAACTCAATCAAAAGGTCACACCCAAGGACCATATAGAAGGCCACATGTGACTATGAGGCCACAGGTTCCCCACCCCTGGAACTCTTGGTCATTTGAACCTTACCATTACTTTCTGTCTACTTATTACAAAAATTCTCACCCTTCAATATTTCTTTTGGCATTGACCTTGCTGTCAGGGTATTCTCTGACTAAATTCTAAGACTTTAAAGGATTAATCTCCATAGAAAGCAATCTCTTCAAGTACTTTAGAATGATTAATTCATTTATAAAGAGTTCATAGTACGGTGGAAAGAATAATGGAATGGAAGCGAGAGGATACTTTTTCTAATCCCACCTCTGACCCTTATTATTTGACTTTGTGCAAATCACTTAGTCTCTGTGGTCATTATTTATTTTCTCATTTGTAAAATGGTGAGGTGGATTAAATGGCATCTAAAATCCTCCTGGGCAGCTAGGTGAATAGAATGCTGGGCCTGGAGTCAGAAAGACTCATCTTCCTGAGTTCAAATTTGACCTCAGACATTTACTAGCTGTGTGATCCTGGGAAAGTCACTTAACCCTGTTTGCCTTAGTTTCCTCATCTGTAAAATGAGTTGGAGAAGGAAATGGTCAACCACTCCAGTATCTTTGCCAAAGTTCAAAGAGCTAGTAAATGTCTGAGGTTGAATTTGGACTCAGGTCTTCTTGACTCCAGGCCTGGTGCTCTATCCACTCCACCAGAGTCAAATGGAAGTCCTGACTGAAACATGCTGCCTATGTGACCTAGGTTAAGTACTTAAAGCCCCCGTACTTAGACAAAATTACATAGAAGGTGCTGACCTGCATTGGTAGAGGGAATTTACTTATCCTGGAGTTCTTGAAATCAACTAAATACACAAAGCCAATCCTTATATTCTTCTCTTAGCTAGCATAAATGATCTAGATTTATAATCTGATATCATCATAATAATGGTAAAAGTGAGTTTAGTTGATCATAGATTTGGGCTTTTACCCTCATCTTCCAGGTAGCTATTTGCAATCATTATTATTTTGTGAATCTACCAATTCTTCTGCTTGAAATAACAGGGAAACTGAAACTCTGAAAATATCAGAAAATTAATAATTTATGTTAGTCAGAGTGCTAGAGTTAGGATTAGTAGCTAGAATCCCTACTGGGTTGTCTTTCTTCCTTCTGACCTATATTACCCACTGTCACCTTATCTACAAATTTATTTACACACCAATTAACCCTAGATCCAGGTGCTGCCACACTAATAACAACACTGTCACATGCAGAGCCTGAGGAAAGACTAGTTTTCCTTCCTCCTTTTCTCACCCAGACTCATTCAAGGCCATATTATTTACCATCCCATCTACCAGGAGAAGTGCTAAATTAGTGAAATAGTTATATATTTATTTCATAGCCACTCCTTACCTTGACCATTCTCCAGACTGATGATACTCACAACTGTCCTCTATCAATCAGCCATTTGTCTCATTTGGCTTCTGTCATTATTAATGTACTGCATAGGTCTAGGTGAGATACATAGTGGACAGTAAAATACAGTGCAGTAAAAGAGATGTGAATATTATTGCTGACACCACTAGAACTGAGGATAAGCAAAACTTGCTCTTTTCTAGATGAGAAAACATCTGGAGTCATGTGCAAATTGTTCCCAAAATGAAATTCATCTTAGAAATTGCATTTAAATCTGAATGATAGAAAAGTTTTGGAAGTATAGGGTGTGTGTGTGTGTGTGTGTGTGTGTGTGTGTGTGTGTTTAATTTTTTTCTTGCTCTGCATTTTATATTTTGTCATAAATTGACTTAGGAGCTATATAGAATCAGAGGTTTTGATGGTTTTAAAAATTATGGTTTAAAAATGTTACCTTTTCCCAGAGCTCTGCCCCTGTCTCATAGGCAGGCCCTGGCCCTGTCTCATAACAAAGTAAAACAGCAAATCATGACTGACAGCATAGGTGTCATTCCCTACTGTTAGTCCACCATCTCCTTATGGAGAGAAATCGCAATATATCACTATGAACTTTGGGTCTCTATTAGCTTCCTCTGTCTTTTTTTTTTTTTTTTTTTTTTTGCCTTTTTGGAGGGGGAAGGCAGGGCAGTTGGGGTTAAGTGACTTGCCCAAGGTCACACAGCTAGTTAAGTGTTAAGTGTCTGAGGCCAGATTTGAACTCAGTTCCTCTTGACTTTAGGGCCAGTGCTCTGTTCACTGCGCCACCTAGCGACCCCACTCTGTCCTTCTGACATAAAGACACTTTGGCATTGAGGAATCTTCTTTAAGGGGAATTTTTTTTTGATCCCTCTTTGTCTCTTCTCAGTTTAAATTCAGCTTCAATGTACCTTAGGAAACTAGAATGGTTTCATATATACCTGCTCAATTTGAATTGTTCTGCACTAATTAAAAGGAGGTATGTAGAAAGGGATCCTAATATGAATTAAGAATGCCTTGTGTTTCTGGGCTTAGAGTCAGTCCTTGTCCTCAGTATATGGACCATACACAGATCTAGATTCCCGAAACAGGAAAGGTTGTCAAATGAGACTTCCTTGGGAATTTACTGATCCTTAAGTGGTGAGAGAGGGATAGAAAAAGGGAAAACCCAATATGGAACCTCTTTCATTCCATTGTCCTATACTGGTTTCTTGACTTCTTCTTTTCCCAACTCTGTCATCACCATTCACCAAGCAGCATGGTACAGAGGAAAGAATACTGATTTGGAAACAGAAATTAAGGATTCACATCCTGCCTCAATTGCTTTCTAGTTATGTGACCTGAGGCAAATAACTGTCTAGTTTCCTTTTCTATAAAATGGACAAGTTGAATTTGATGACTGACAACTTACCTTTTAGGTCTAATTCTATGATGTCAATGCATCTTGGGGCTGTAGGTCACTAGAAAAGTGTTTCCACTAGCAGAGAAGTCCTCTCTAAACCTTTTCAGTTATGTACTCCATCAGTAAAAAAAAAGACCAAGTATTCTATTTTGTTTTTGTTGTTGTTCAGTGGTTTCAGTTGTGTCCAACTCTTTGTTACCTACTCCATTTGGAGTGTTTTGGGCATATATACTGGAGGAGTTTTCCACTTCCTTTTCCAGCTCATTTTACAGATGAGGTAACTGAGGCAACAGGGTTAAATGACTTGCCCAGAGTCACACAAGTACTAAGTGTCTGAGGCTGGATTTGAATTCAGGTCATCCTGACTTTAGGTCTGGTGCTTTATACACTGTGCCACCTAGCTGCTCCTATATTTGTATATTATGTTTTCATTATATATCTAATTAAAGCTTCCAAAACTAGTGGATCTCTTGATGAAAATCCATTAAATTGTGAATTCCTTGAGGGCAGAGACTGTCTTTTGCCTCTTTTTGTACTCCTAGCACTTAGCATAGTGCCTGGCACACAGTAGATTCTTAATAAATGTTTATTGATTGAAAAAATAATCCTCCAGAAACAAGCACCTAGGGAAATAGATCTGGATTTCTTAATGGAGCAGAGACTAGAATGAAGGTCCAATGTGTAAATCCTGAGCAAACTTTTAGTATGGATTTTCTTCCTTTCTTTTTGGCTAGTATCAGGCATTAAAAATGCAGCAGAGGTATTAATAATTTACTTTTGGAAATCTTCTGAAATTAGCTGGGACATAAACACACTAAGAGAGAGTGGTGACATTTGGAGAGGAGAGTTTTTTCCTCTCCAGTGTGATACAGCATTTCCAAACATAGTCAAACATATATGCAACTTGAAGGATGTACACCCTATATCCTAGCAGGTATGACATTTGTTCTGTCCAAAGTTCAAAAAGAGTAAAAACAAAACAAAACAAAACACCTCCCCAACAAATGAACAGGGCAACCCTGTCCAGAATCCTAATGGCTTCTCAATGAAGTAAACAATGACTCTTAATTAGAAGCTAAAAATTTTAATTAAGATGATTCTGCTGTAATTATCTCAGTTGTCTGCTTCAGTGGATTTTAATGAAAAAGATTGATTAGGTATAAAACCAGTAGCATAATTAAACATTCAGGGTCTGCACTGGTTATTGAGGTGAAAACAATATGGTTAACTTCCAAAGTGAATTTTTCAACAAATGATGTTAGATGGGAAATTCTAGTTTCAGGAGGCTCCATTCTTAATGGGGATTTCTTGTTCAAATTATTTTAGGGAAATTCACACTGTATTAGGTGAAAATATAAAAAGAACATCTGAAAGCAAAGTAAAAATGCTGCTACCACTGTATATTGAGGACCATGCCATTATGCACATAGTTTTAAAAAATTTCACTAATGGTAGGAAGAATATTTTTTACTTTCAATTATTACTTAAGTACTTATTAAGTACCTACCATCTTCTGGATACTGGAAAGTATCTGAGATTAGGTTATTGTGTGATATGATAAATCTAGTAAATGCCCAAGGTAGGATTTGAATTCATGTCTTCTTGACCTATAAGTCCAACGGATTTTTCCACTATACCATACTTTTCTCACAAGTTTTCATGTCATTCCATGATAACTATTCTGAGTCATTCATTTAGGTCAGTTGGTTAGTTGGTTAGTCTTTTTCTCCCTGCCCCTCCCATTCCTGACCTATTCTTATCATATAAACAGCTAGGGAGTATGGCAGGCAAAACACTAGAATTGGAGTCAGGAAAACCTGAGTTCAAACCCAGCCTCTGACACTTACTAGCTATATGACTCTGGGCAAATCACTTAACCTTTGTTTGCCTCAATTTCTTCATCTCTAAAATGGGAAAATAGTAAGTACCTTCCAAGGTATTTGAGAGGTTCAAATGAGAGATAATTATAAAGTGTTTTGCATAGTGCCTGGCCTATAGTAAATACTGTACAAATGTTTGCTATTATTATTAACTATTACATGAATTCAAATCATTCTGGAGACATTTACTACTTATGCCATCGTGGGCAAGTCATTAAAGCTCTTTGTGTCTCAGTTACTTCATATGTAAAATAAAGGATTTGGATTTAATGACAATTCTAAATCTCTGTTCAATGACCCTACGATTCAAACTCAGATCAGCAGACCTAGATTTGAATCCTACCTGTGCTTCTTATTACCTCTGTGACTTTGAGCAAGTCATCTAACCTCTCTAGGTCTCTGGCCACTCATTTGTAAAATGATGGGGGTTGTACTAGTTGGTCCATTTCTAAATCTATGGTCTTTTAAAAACAAATAGAACCCCCACAAAGCCACCCCTACCATAAAGAAATGGGAAACAAGAAATTGACTATAGGTCAGATTTTGTAATTGTTAGTGTCTAAATCAAGGGAAATGAAGAGCGTAGATGTTATTCCCTCTTCATTGTGTCTTATACACCCGCCTCTTTCAATATGTATAAATGTATATATAGGCATATATGCACACACACATATATTATATTTAAAGATTAATAAACCAAATGTTTGTTATAGTTGTAGCCAAGGTTTGGAAGTTATACTATCATCATGAAAGCAAACAAACCAAACTCTGGAAAGCTATGGAAAAACCTAGTGTTTACATTGACTAGCTTATGCTTTACCTGGAAAAGCAGTATAATTGATTAAAACAATTACTTCATTCCTTATTTGCTTTAGAAGGCAGAGTTCTATAACTAATTTCTGGAACGCTGTAATCTTTAAAAACTTCCACCGGCCTCCTTCAATTAGCTGAAGACTTTTGTATTAGCCCTTGTCGGTAGATGCAGATAAGGAATACACTTGTAATTATAACCTCAGAAATCTCTCTCTGGATTTTAAAAGGTGAAAATGGAATAGATTTGCCAAGGATTGTTCGAACAAGTTTTTATCTTCAAGAAGAGCTACAGTCCACTTATGGAGATGCTCCCTCTGAGCATTGGTTCAGTTACAGTAATTTCTTTATCATGGGCGTTATTCTGTAGCAGAAATCAGAGGATTGTTTCAGACTTTTCTTTCCTTTTTCAGTCAAATCGTGGAAGGAAATCTTCATTGTGTCTTATACAGATAGAACAACAATCGTTACCAAGCAGAATGTTTTCATAAACTGGCTCCGTTTTACCTTTCCACTATCCTCACACTTTGCTTTCCCCCCAGTAGTGATACTTGACTCCTTGCATGCCCATTCCTTCTTTCATCTCTGTGCCCTTGTACTGGCATCTCTGAAGGCCTGGAATTCTCTTCCTCCCTAGCCTCTGCCTCTTGGTTTTCCTGACTTCTTTAAAAACTCAGCTCAAAACCTACTTACTCCAAGGGCTGGCCTTTCCCCATCTTCCTCTAAATGTTGTTGCCTTCCTCTCTCATATTGCCTTCCATTTCTCTTTTTCTTTTTGGAGGGGGGAAGGCAGGGCAACTGGGGTTAAGTGACTTGCCCAAGGTCATATGGATAGTAAGTGTTAAGTGTCTGAGGTCAGATTTGAACTTGGGTCCTCCTGACTCCAGGGTTGGTGCTATATCCACTGTGCCACCTAGTTGCCCCATTGCCTTCCATTTCTTATATGATTGTTCTTATTCTTTGTATATGATCTTGCCCAAGGTACAACTTCTATGGGTATCTGGTCCCTCAGTTGTAAAACGTATATTTGTAAAGAAAGTTAAATTAGAGATTTTCAGAAATTTTATGATCTTGGTTATAACCAAGGACCAGCCTAGCTAAGTCAAGAGAGATTTGTCATAAGAATTATTGCCTCCAGGGGATAATTTTTTTATCTACATCAACTCACAAAAATTGTCTATTCAGATATGAGGGAGCTGCTTCCTTCTATCATGGATGGTTGTGCCTTCATTGAGATGTTTACCTAAAGTAGTAGTTATCCAGGATTTGACAGTTGTTAGTGACTGAAAATGGAAATGTCCATATTTTGTTGATGATTAAGTTTGCTGCAATACAAAAGATATTTTAAAAATGGTTATAGAATTCAAGAAATGAGGACATGATACTCTGGGATTCGTATACTATTCTTTAGAAATATGCTACTGTTGGGGCGGCTAGGTGGCGCAGTGAATAGAGCGCCAGCCCTGGAATCAGAAGGACCTGAGTTCGGAGCCGGCCTCCTACACTTAATCCACACAAACAAAAACCTAGCCGTGTAACCTTGGGCAAGTTACTTAACCCCAATTGCCCTAAATGGGCGGCTAGGTGGCGCAGTGAGTAAGAGCACCGGCCTCAGAGTTTGGATGACCCGAGATCAGATCCGGCCTCAGAAAATGAGCACCCACGCATAAATAATGACTAGCCGTGTAACCTTGAGCAAGTTACTTAACCCCAACTGCTTAAAAAAAAAGAAAAAAAGAAAAAAAAGAAATATGCTACTGTTGATGGGATTGGCAGAAATTGGAAGTATGCAGTACAATGTTGTATTTTACAATAAATATTCCCACAAAGATACGAGAAAGGAATTGGTGCTATTCAAAGCACTTTGATCTTTTGCTGTGATGACTGTGGAGAGTTGGTTCAAGAGAGGACACCCGAAGAAAAAAAAATCTATTTGTTCAAGATGGCAGTAGATGACTATATACAGAGTGAGACTTGTACTCAGTGTGCTCCAAGAAGAGTGCTAACAGATCAATCAGGCTGTTTACAGAGAGAATATAAATGCCAGTAAGCCTTTGGTGCTTATGTACATAGACTTTTTATTTGTGAAAGAAGATAGGAGAAGTTTAAGAAACATGTTAATGGTGAAATATCACTTCATTAGGTATGCATGGGCACACCCCATCAGGAACCTGGAAAACTTTTACCGCTACTAAAGAGCATTATTATTCTAAGTATTTCTCTGAAAATAGACTGCTAGGACCCACTCTGATCAAAGCAAAATACCAAAAGAGGTATTAATTTGGAGAGAAATAAAAGCAACTGAAAACATTATTTATTCCATCCTTATATGACCATATTGACTTTCTTATCAATTTCTTCTTCATCTGAATCATTGCCTTTTGAGTTATTATCTACTCGTGAGTCTTTCTTTCTACTCTGAGGTTCTCATTGTAGACCTCTTTAATTTGGAGTTTACTTGACTGATTCTCCATCAGTCTTTGCCTCTTTACCCTAAGAGTATGATCTACTCCCCTATAGGTAATCTGTGGTTGTGATTTATTGTCTTGGTAAAGTTATTACCAAAATATGGAGCTATCTTATAGACCACCAAGTTGCCTGATATTTTAATTGATCTCAAACAAGTAATTTTTGCTCTCTGAGCCTGAGTTTTCTCACCTGTAAAATGCAAGTGTTGAACCTTTGAGATCTTTTCAATTTTAAATTTTGTTCCCTATGTCTTTTAAAGAGTCTAATATTTTGTGTTCCTCATGTGGCATGGTTTCTTAGCAGAACTCTATGACCTTACTAAGAACTTTAAGAATGAACTCAAGAATCATATTATTGCTTGATTTTATTAGAGTTTTTCTTAGCTGAGGCCATCCATGTCTAGGTAAATGTTAGCCAAGGAGTACTGATTATGAACGTCTATGACTTCTCCATCTTCAGATAACTCCAAAGCAAAAGTGAATAGGTAAACAAAATCTACTTACTGGGTATTGGGAATACTTGCCTATACTTCTCTACAGTTGAGAACATAGCAATATCACAAAGGGTCAGATCTAAGGGGAGAACTTCACTGAGAACCAAGATAGGCACAAAAGTTTTGGTGGTTCCCCCAGAGCTCCCTCTGGTGTTTTATGGTACACAGGAAAGGAAAGGCTTATTTATCGAGAGACAGTGGCCTAGCCAGGGAACCTTCTGCTGAACTGGATCATGCATTGGTCACAGTGTTCTTTGCCCACAGCATTTGGAACTGCATGTTTGCAAGTACAGAGTTAGGCTTACTCTGTTAAGGGGAATCCTGCATACATTTCCTAGGCTTCTTGGGTAGGGACTCTGAACAAAAAGAAGTGAGAAATTCCTCCAAATATATGTGGGTGCTTTTTATTATGGGTCCTTAACACAGCACTAAGACCTATCCAGTTTGTCAGATCTAACACTATTTTTAAAGGGTTTCAGGAAAAGAATCTGGTTATCCTTTAGAGAACTTCCATTGGAGCCCACTGTTGATTAAGAAGAAGTATTGCTACTTATCCATGAATCTCTCTTTCTGTTACATCCTTAAAGTACCATTGATCTTTTTGTGGCAATATAATCCCTTAATCACTCTCCATTTCTGTAAAATTGGGTCACATTTACTGTACTTGAGTTAATTATGTTACTGTTGCCCTAATTGTGCTTTAGAATATAAGCTCCTTGAAGGCAGGGATAATTTTTCATTTTGACTTTGTGTCCCTAGCTCCTATCCCATTCCCTTGAATGTAGACGCCCTCAATAAGTCATTTAATCAAGTAGACTGATGTTAAAGCTTGATGAAAACTATTGAGGGAATAAAGATGTTGAAAAGGCTTCACAAAGTATATTTCTCTTCAGGTTAGCATTCACTACTCATGCTAACCATTTAAAATCAATTGAAATGTATTTCTTTTCAAGCTGGTGGGGATCACAGATTTGAAATACTCATGTACCATTTGTGCTGTGCCAATCACTGTCTGCTTCAAAGTTGAACGGAACACTTTTTAATTGCTCTGATTTTCCAGTTCCAGTTTCTGAATTAAATGATGGCCTGAAGAGGAACATATATACACATTTTTCTCTGGTAGCTATTGTACTAGCTAACAGCAAGTGCAATAAGGTTATAACTTTAAATGAAAAAGTTCAGGCTTCCTTCCTCATAAATATATAATGTATGGGCACAGTGAATTGCTATGTGGCTGAAAACAAATGTAAGAATGTAGCATGATGGAGGGCCTGCACAGGCTGTGACCACTTCCTTGCTCCCTTGGTGGGATTATTTATCCAAATCTGCTTTCTTTACATTCTAACAGGTACACACACACACACACACACACACACACACCAACCTAGCCGTGTGACCTTGGGCAAGTTACCTAACCCCAATTGCCCTCCAAAAAGCAAAAAAAAAGAGGAATATATATACAGAACAGATACAAGGTAACCTTCAGAGGGAGTATACTAGCAGCTGGACTAGACCAGAAAAGGATAGCATTTAAGCTAAGTATTTGAGGAATATGGAGAAGGAAGTGGTAAATCACTCTAGCATGTTTAGCCAGAAAGTCCAAAATGGGCTCATTAAGAGTAGGACATGACTGAAACAACTGAACAACAACAATAACAATATTTGAAAGAAACGGGATTCTAAGAGGTAAAGGGAAAGAGGGAGTGAATTTCAGGAATAGGGGACAGTTGGAGCCAAGGTGTGGAAATTGGAGTGAGTGAGGAGTATCAAGAAAGCTAGTTTGACTGAACTGTAGAGTGAAGGGAAGGGAAAAATGTGTATTAAGGCAAGAAAAGAAAGGGACAGGTAGATTGTGAAGAGCTTTAAATGTCAGAGGAGAGTATATCTGATCCTAGAGGTAATAGGGAGTCCCTGGAGCATATCCAATACAGATGTGATATGATCATACTATGCTTTAGGTATCCCTAACGTTTCTAGAAACACTTTGTCAGCTGCGTGGAGGAAAGACTGTAGGAGAGAAAGACTTGATAAGGAGGTCACTTAGGAAGCTATTTTAAAAAGTCTAGATGGAAGGTGATAAAGTTCTGAACTAGGTGTTGTCTCTATAAGTGGAAAGAAGGTATTGTTTATGTGCAATATAGAATCAGAAATGACAAAATTTGGCAGCTTATTGGATATATGGCATGAGGGAGAATGAGGAAATAGAGAATGATAGAAAGGTTGTAAATCTGGGTAAATGAAATGTTCTATAGAAAAAATAAGGGCGTTCAAAAGAGAAATGCATGTATGTATGCATGCATGTATGTGTATGTGTTGGGGAAAATGAATATTTCCACATGTTGGGTTTGAGAAGCTTATGGGACATCTGATTTGAAATGTTCAATATATAGTTGCTGAGAGAAAGAGTAGAGTTAGATATATAACTCAGTGAGTCATTTGCACAAAGATGCTGATGAGATCACCAAGGAAATGAGTGTAGAAAAAAGATAATCCAGGACATAACCTTGAGGCATATCACATAGTTAGGGGACATTATATAGGTGATACTGGCAAAAGAAACTGAGCAAAGAGAAACGAGTTTCCAAAAACTCATTCAGAAAAGTATCTAGGAAAAGTTGGCCAACAGTGTCAAACTCTGTAGGAGAAGGATTAAGATTGAGAAAAACATTCAATGGGGAAATTAACACATCATTTGGAACTTTGAAAAGAGCATTTTCAGTTGAGCAATAAGGTTGGGAACAAGACTGCAGAAGGTTTTGAAGATCATTAAAGGATGAAAGAGAAAGGAGGAACTGTAGATTCCAATTTCTAGCAGAAAAAGAGAGGAGATATAGGGTGGTAACTTTTGGCGATAGTACTGTCTAGTGAGGATTCTTTAAGGATGAAGACATTTCAGATTGTAGGCAGGCAGGAAGGGAGCAGTAAAAATGAAGAGACTGAAGACAGAGTAGGATTACATCAAGGAGATGTATAAAAGACTTAGTCTATACAATGGGAAAGGTCATGTCTTAAACAGGCTAGACCTCTTATACTTGTTAGGCAGGAAGGATACTGGATGATTTTGACTGTCTGGCTATTCTCACCAGGTTTGTTTACGCCACATTGAAAGGAAGAATATAAAAGTAAGTAAAAGTCTCACTTCTTGTGTAGGGTAGTGTTTGCCAATCACCCTGGATGTAAAAAAGTCAATATTGTAAAACATATACTGGTTGACTGCCATGGAAAGAGTGCTTGATTTGGAGTTAGAGATATGAACTTGAATCCTAGTCTTGCCACTTGCTACTCTTGTGAACTTGGACAAGTTATTTAACTTCCTGGACCTCAATTACCTCATATATAAAATGAAGATGTTGGACTAGATGATCTTCATCGTCCCTTCCAGTTTTAAATTTATGATCCTATGATCTCAAGACTAACATAGAAACATACTGATAAATGTATACATACATATTTATAGATTGTTTCTTTGTAATTCTTCATACAAAATGTTATAATATTGAAAAAATTAGGAAGCTGGGGAGGTGATCAACATTAATAATGAGTAGATTTTGCCTACTTATGATGCATGTGAATTTTTAGTTATGTTGATCTGTAAATGAGAGGCAGTATGTTATAGTGATTAGAGTGCCCAGATTTAGATTGGCAAGACCTTAAAGGTTCAGATGTTTCTGCTATATAGTAATTTGTGATTGTGGGCAGATTATGGGCCCCATGTAGTTCTCTAAATTGTAAATTACCCTGGAAGCAAAGTAAATGCCTGTTGGGGGGGGGGGATGGCTAAGCAAGTTGGGTTCCTGAATGTAAAGAAATATCAATTCATTGTAAAAAACCATATGAAGAGTACAGAGAACCAAGGGAAGACTCATGCAAACTGATGCAAAGTAAAGCAGTACCAGGGAAACAACAACCAGTAACAATAATGTAAAGCGATAATAATTTCCTGCCTGAAAGAAAAAATAAGGACAAAAACAACAAAAAAGAAATTAGATACTGCAAAGTTTTGCTGAATTTTGGTTCTGAAGAACAAATGAGGGAAATATATATATCTCTTTGACTGGGTTGATGTGTTGATTACTTTTGCTAAACTACTTTTGTCCCCTCACTCCCTTCTCTTTCTTTTTTAATTCTTTCTTATGTGGAATGACCATCTGGGAGGAAGAGGAGGGAAAAATATATTTTAAAAATGAATGTAATATAAAAACAAAAATATCAATTAAATTGTTTTTTAAGATTATAAGGTATGCACAGGGTGCTGGCCCGAATAGGTGAAGTTCCTATATGAGGAATCTAGGAATTCTTGACATTTAAAGCCTAGGTTAGAAACCCCACCTGTACCTTGTCCACCCCACCCCCTTCCCCCCCCCAAAAAAAAAGAAACAGAAAGAGAGAAAGAACAAAGAACAAAGATAATGGTTGACAATGTTGTGTTTTTTTTCTCTGAATTTTTTCTTTGCTAAAATATCTTTATACATTTTTCATTACTCCATTACACAGAACAGGAGATTTGTGCTTGTGGCATGGAGCAGTTAATTGTCCTTCTCCTATAGGCATTAGCAAATATGATGCCATATGGGGAGTGAATGATTATTTTCCATAAGTGACTAATTAAGATGGAGGCTTTTTTATTAACTCAGAACAAACATTTCTGCAATTATAAATGCAAAAACACAAGAAGTTTTGGTTGGTTCTAAAGAGTGGACACTTCTTGAAAACATACTTGAAAATTGAGGATGTTGAATATCACTAACAGATTCCTTATCTCCAATATTTATATGTATGTATATATATACATATATGTATATTTAAAGCAATTGGGGTTAAGTAACTTGCTCAAGGTTACACGGCTAGTTATTTATGTGTGGGTGCTAAGTACTGAGGCTGGAACCGATCCTGGGTCCTCCCAACTCCAGGGCCGGCACTCTTACTCACTGCACCACATAGCTGCCCCGATCTCCAATATTTCTTTTGGAAAATATGAATTATTCTAGGTATACAAAGAAAAGGAGAGAGTAACTCAATAGGCAAAATTACTTGATTCTATTTTTGGTTGATTCTTCAAGTTGATTATTTATTTTTAGCATTAGTATTGGAGTAAAAATACTATAGATAATTTAATGTCCACCGTGGCCCCTTGTCTTGGGTATTTCATATGAATGAGAAAACTCTTCTCTCACTACTGCCTATTAGCAAATGATCCACAATCTTAGTTAATTAGGAGTATCAAGATTGCATGGTAAACTTTTCTAATGGAATAAAAATTAGCAAATATTATTTTAACTGTCATATCATAAATTCACCAATATTTAGATTCAAAGGTAGCATTTTTTAAAGCTATCTCTCTCCTCAGAGGTGACTTCCTCCATTCCTTGAATAGAAAATCACAAGATTTTCTTTTCACATATAAAAGTAGAACATATCTTAGAGCTAAATGTATGTTGTTTGTAAATTGCCTGATTCAGAACTTCCTAGGATTCTGGGCAGGGAAAATACTTGTCAGTGCCAATTTTGGAGTCATTCCTAAAACTATAGCTTGTTGGTTAGGCATCAATTAGACATATTACTTTGAAAAAACTGCACTTGATGAAGTTGAAACCACATACCAGTGTTTGTATGTAGCCTTCTTTGCTTTTGTCCATACGTCCTCTTTCTTTTGTTGATCACACAGCTCATCTCTATGCAGATGACACTCAGATTTTTATGTCCACTCTTACTCTCTCTCCTGAGCTCCAGTCCATCACCAAACTTCCTACTGTCTATCTCCAAAAGAAAGTCCTCTAAGCATCTTAAAAATCAACATGCCAAAATCAGAACTCATTATACCTCTCTAAATTTATCACTTCAAAATTACATATTGCAAGTGAGAATACAACCAGCTTTCCAATTACCCATGTTTGAAATCTCAGAATCTTCCCTTAACCTCCATATAACCAATTAAATTGGTTTTTTTGGTCAATTGTGTTAATAAAACTGCAATATTCCTCTTCCCTACTCATATAGCCACCACCCTTGTTCAGAGACTAGTTATCTGTTGGCCGTGCAAATATGATTTTTTCCTAAAGGGACTCCTTATCCACAGTCTCCACTTTTTCCTATCTGTCTTCCACTAGCTGTCAAAATATTCTCCAAACCATGTCTGTCTCCTACTCAATGATCTTTACTGACTTCTTATTGCTTCTAGGATGAAAATCCAACTCCTGGGTTTGGTATTTAGATCTCCTGAATATCTGGCTAAAGCCCATCTTTGCAGGCTTAATTCACATTATTCCCCATATAGTGTGGTGTTCAAATAGCTTACCATTATTTATGCTAACTAGTGCAATGGAAACAATCAGAATTACCTTAAAGGACCTACATGTACAAAAATATTCATAGCAGCCTTTTTTTGTGGTGGCAAAGAATTGAAAATTGAGGACACACCCATTGATGGGGAAATGACTGAACAAGTTGTGGTATATGGGTGTGATGGAATACTACTATGCTATAAGAAAAGATGAACAGGTGGATTTCAGAAAAACCTGGAAAGACTTATGTGAACTGATACTGAGTAAAGTGAGCAGAACCAGGACAACATTGCACACAGTAATGACAGCACTGTGTGATGATCAATTATGATTGGCTTAGCTCTTCTCAGCAATATAATGATCTTAGACAATTCTAAAAGAGTCACGATGGAAAATACTATCCACATTCAGAGAAAGAACTAATGGAGTCTGAATGCAGATCAGAGCATACTATTTTCACTTTCTTTTTTTTCATTTTTTTTTCCTTTTACTCTGTTTCTTCTTTCACAACATGACTAATGTGGAAATATGTTTTACATGGTTGCGCATGTATAAGTTATATAAAATTGCTTACCATCTTGCGGAGGGAGGAAAAAAGGGAGAAAAATTTGGCACTCAAAATACTACAAAAATGAATATTGAAAATTGTCTTTATATGTAATTGGAAAAAATAAAATACTATTTACATCGAGAAGAATTACCTTTCTCAATGCTAGCAACTGAAAGATATACTGAAAGGCAACAACAAACATTAGTTTATATGTCTATTAGAAGATATGAATATTACCTCTAACAACAAGAACACCAATGACAACAATAATGATATTTACTAACATTTATGTAGCACCTACTATGTACCAAGTACTGTGCTAACCACTTTGCCAATATTACCCCATTTGATAATTTGTTCCACTAGGAACAAATCCTTAATCCTATTTTCTAGGGCTTCTTAGTCAGCACATCTTATCTTGAGATTCAATGATAAGGTTCCCTCTCTGCCCAGATGAAGCTCACATGTCTCCCTCTGAGGTGGTTGTCTGGTAAATTAGCAAATTCCCTAGATCCTCAAGTGCCCTCAAGTGAATATGGAGGATGTTCGAGTCTTTTTTGTAGGGAATGCAGGAGCTAGCCTTGGTCCTGACACAATGTCATGTTTCTCAGGTGATTTCTCTAGAGTTCTAGCTATGGGCATTAGTTGGTCATACCCAAGTTCTGACCAATGTTTAGTGACCTAAATTGTTTACCAGTTAATTTGATTGATGCATAATGACACAAACTAATGAAAAAGTTGTTGAATTTTCTCATTGATATTCTGTCCTATTTGGGGTTCCATATGTTTGCTACTCATTTATGAACATACACATGCTGTTTACTAAACTATATCACATATATGCTTATTGAAGAACAAATAATGAAAAACAAATATCAAACTATATCATCCCCAAATGGTGATTTAATACAAAATGTCAGTGCATCACATTTATTCTATAGTCCTGCTAATTTGGAATGTTTACAATTTTTCTAAATCCTCAATCCATTTCCTGCCTCTCTGTGTTGGTATAAGCAGTTTCAATATAGTTTCAATGTACTCAGTCCTCATATGTTAGTCTTTTCAGCCTCCTTCCAAGCTCATATAAAGTTCAATGTCTGCCAGGAAGCATTTTATAATATCTGTAGTGCTTCCTAATCTTTTAGTTCTTTCTTCTTCTGGAAGATTATATGTGTGCGTGTGTGTGTGTGTACATATAGACATATATATGTAAATGTTCATATATGTATATATGTTCCTTACATCTATCTATCTATATATCTACCTATCTGATTGATCTGTCAGAAAAACTGATTTCATGTCCCATTTCTGAGACTTTTTTGCTATGTAACTTTGGGTTAGTCATTTGACATTTCTATGGCTATAAATTGCATAGAAGGTGCTGATCTGCATTGGTAAAGAAGATTTTCAACAAAGAGCTCCCTAAATCCATGATATCACAGGTACAGTAAAAATTCTTTAAATGCAATATCTTAATAATAACAACCACTTATCAACTGCCTCCTATGTGCTAGGCACCATGCTAAGAACTGGGGATGCAAATAAGAAACAAGAATTAGTCCCTGCCTTCAAGGAGTTTATAATCTAATTCAGTAAGATAACACACAAAGGGAAACTGAAAAACAATGGTGAGGGGACAAGGAGGTACTCTGTGAGAGGGCATGTGTTTTCACAGAGTTGAAGTCTCCCAAGGGAGAATGGATTTAACAGGAAGGTGGTGAGCCCTCTGGAAAGCTTTGGGAGGGGAAAGATGTAAGGATGGGGATAGTTTTTGTCTTGTTTTGTTTTAATTTTGTCATTGCATCCCCAGTGGCCAACACAGTGCCTTGTACAGAGTATGTGTTTAAAGAATTTTAAATCAAATTGAAAATCAATAACCCCTAGATTCTCATGTAAGAAACTTAGAATTGACAAAAAATAGATCAGTCAATTTACCTTGGGAGCTCATTTAAACATCATCTTTATATTATTATAAACAATAATACTGTGTAAAAAGCATGTGCCTTAGGAAGTGAGATAGATTAAACTTGAAGAGTCTTGTGTTTACTCCCTTACCAGAGAATTGGGCTGGGAGCCAAAGGAGACTACCTGTAGCCAGGACTCTAGCATTCCTTTATGTAACTAGGAACAAGTGAATTCACCACTCTGAGCCTCAGTTTACTCTTCTTTTGGCAGTTGTATTAAATTATGTTTAAAGTCTCTTCCAGGACAAATATTCTATGATAGTTAGTCAAAGAAAAAAGTCTGAAACAATAAAAGCAGTGAGATATATTGAGACTCTCAGTATGTCCAATTTGCCCCCTTTTCTGGGCATATCACAATGTTTTTGACACACACTTCATACTACAATTTGTGTTCTTTTATCATTATTCGGATCCCAATTCCAAAGTCTTAGGGAATTTTGAAGCCCCTGTGCTTCAAGTTGTAATAAGTATCACATTTTTCTTCAGTAGAATTCTTCCAAGTGATTAATTGGAATGAATTCAGGAACCCTAATAGGTACATTGGAGACTCGTGTTTTCTAGAGTGTTAGTGCCAGAAGCAGTTACTTATGAGAAAAGTTAATGTGTGTACCTGCCTCATTTCCCATATTGCAGTTTGCTTATTCCAATAATCTCTCTTATTTCCCAAAGCAGTCTCTGAATGCTTTCAGCATGAAAATATTTATAGTCCTATAAAATATGACTAGAAACTGGAAACCTAGGTAAAAATTGGAAATAAATTTTGTTTGCCTCTTTAGGAATTCTTTAAATCGGTGTTTGGAAGATTCAAGAAAACCAGATCATAGAACTATATTTATATTCACAGTCTCAGTCCCACCCCTGACACATATTAACATTGGGCAAATCACTTAACCTCTCAGTGTTATAATAACTGTCTAATATTATAAATCTAATATTGGTTAAGGGCACTTCCTCATTGGGAATTTTCTTTGCCACTGAAATGACAGATTCAATCCCTATTTTTAGTGATGATAGTTAGAATTGTTCTAGATTTATGGCAGTTTTAGGAGCAGCCATTCATTTGTTAAACTTTTTAAAAGAAACTATTTATTTTTTAATCAACAAAAATGTCTTTTTTTACCATTCCCATGTCCACTTGTCAATAAATGATTATTATATGCACTATGCTATGACAAATGAGATATTTAAAGTTAATAGTACATAGTTCTTGCCCTCAAGATTCTTAGTCAACTAAAATACACATGCTAGGAGAGATAAGTAATATTCAAATAAGTATAATATAATTTAAAATATTATAAACTCATGGGAGGAATACAGCTCTACTACAGTTGCTCTCTGAGGTTACCAATGGTTTTCTGGTCATCAAATGCAATGGTGTTTTTTCTAGTTCTCAACTTCTTTGACCTAGGAATTCATAGGACACGGGCTACATGTGCCAGTATTCTCAGGCACACTTGGCCCATACTCTATGGAGGCCTATAATCCTTCAGGTTTTGACTCTGTTGGTCACCCTTTCTTACTGGATACTACTTCCCCCCGGCATCAGAGAAATTAACTCTTCTAGTTCGTTTACATCTTTAACCATTCATTTTGGCTCCTTTATTGCCTCCTCATATTATTCCTAACCTCTTTAATGTGAGTATTCTTCATGGTGATCTCATTTGCCATTTTCTCTTCTTTTCTTTCTTTCCATTATGTTCCTTAGAAATCTCATCCACCCCTTTCCATGGCTTTGTCTATCACCTCCATGCAGATGATTCCTAAATTTATATCTCCAGTCCTGACCTTCCTTCTGAATTCCAGGCCGGTGGGGCAGGGCCAAGATGGCAGAGTAGAAACAGCACTTCCAAGGTGCTCTCCCCCACACTACTTCCAAACAATGTAAAAGGTGGACTCTGAACAACTTCTGGAGCTCCAGCACCCACAGAACGACACAGAGAAGCTAACCTCCTGCTGAAGACAGCCTGGCAGCCCAGCAGGGAGTGCCCAGCTCAGCACTCTGGAAACAGACAGCGCAGCACTCTGGAAGCTGCCAGTGCAACTCTCTGGGAGCCGAGCCCAGGCCCACATGAACCAAGATTTTAGCCCCAGGGTGGCCAGGCCAGCAGCTGGTTGGAGGGACCCCAGAACACCAGCAGCTGTGGTGATTCCAGAATTATCAACATAGATATGCCTAAGACAAAGTGAGAGTTTAGTGCTCTATGGACTTTGGGACCAGTATTTGGGGAATGGTCTACTTCTTCCCCTGGGGCCAAGAAGCAGCTGAGGAACCATGGCACAAACACCATTTTGCAGCTTCAGTGGCAGCTTCAGCTCCTGGTCTGTGAACTGTAGGGAGATCCAGCAATCAGTCTTGAGGGGTAATCACTCTTGCTTTAACCTGCTTTGATCTGGATTGTGGTCTGGGGGTGAGGTATGGGGTGGATATCCAGCTTGCCAGAGTGTGTGGAGGCTCCACAGAGGCCACCCAACTAATACCTCTGGAAGTTGTGAAGACCCCAACATTTGGGACAGAAGCTCCCCTGTCTGGTGGCAGAGTCCTACTGTGGCAACAAGCCCAAAAACCAAGTAATTAAGTGGCAACATGCCTAGGCAAAGGAAACAAAATAAAGAGAAAAATGCAATATTAGACTCCTATTTTGGGAGCAAAGAGGATCAAAGCATGGAACAGGAGGAGGACTGTGAGGTCAGAACTCCTGCACCAAAAGCCCCAAATGAAAATACAAGTTGGCTACAGGCCATAGAGGACCTTAAAAAGGATTTTAAAAACCAAATAAAAGAAATGGAGGAAAAATTGGGAAGAGAAATGCAGGAAAAGTATGAAATGAGAATTAACAGTCTGACTGAGGTAAATAGCACCTTAAAAAATAGACTAACTCAAATGGCAAAGGAGGCCCAAAAGGGCAATGAGGAGAAGAATGACTTAAAAAGTTGAATTTGCCAGATGGAAAAAGAATCTCAAAAGCTCACTGAGGAGATTCATTCCTTCAGAGTTAGACTGGAGCAAATGGAAGCTAATGACTTTATGAGAAATCAAGATACTATTAAACAGATCCAAACAAATGAAAGAATAGAAGGCAATGTGAAATATCTCATGGGAAAAACCACTGACCTGGAAAATAGATCCAGGAGAGATAATTTAAAAATTATTGGACTACCTGAAAGCCATGATCAAAGAAAGAACCTAGAAATCATCCTTCAAGAAATTCTCAAGGAAAATTGCCCTGATGTTTTAGACCCAGAGGGCAAAATAGAGGTTGAAAGAATCCACAGATCACTTCCTGAAAAAGATCCCAAAAAGAAAACTCCCAGGAATATTATAGCCAGGTTCCAGAATTCCCAGATCAAGGAGAAAATGCTACAAGCAGCCAGGAAGAAACAATTTCAATATTGTGGAAACACAATCAGAATAGCCCAGGACCTGGCAGCTTCTACACTGAGGGATTGAAGGGCATGGAATATGATATTCCAGAGGTCAGAAGAACTGGGATTAAAACCAAGAATCACCTACCCAGCAAAACTGAGTATCTTGTTTCAGGGGAAAATATGGTCATTCAGTGGAATAGAGGACTTTCAAGCATTCTTGAGGAAAAAACAAGAGTTGAACAGAAAATTTGACATCCAGACACAAGAAGCAAGAGATGCTTGAGAAGGTAATCATGGAAAAGAAATCAAAAGGAACTTATCAAAGTTGGACTATTTACATTCCTACATGGTAAAACAATAACTGTGTCTGATGAAACCTTCTTCATTTTGAAAATAATTGAAAAAGGGTATATGGGCATGTGAATACATATGTGAATGTGTGTGTGTGTGTATATATATATTATATATATATATATATATATATATATATATATATATATATATGTTTACAGGTATACATGGATAGAGGGCTCAGGTTGAATTTGGTGGGAAGGGATGGATACCTAAGGGGTGAAGCTAAGAGGTGAGAGAGGAAAGTGGCAAGAGGAGATGGGGAGAGACAGGGTAGGGTAAACTATCTCATGTAGAAGAGGCAAGGGGAAGTAGTTGCAGGGGAGGGGAAGAACAGGAAGGCAAAAAGGCAAAACCATATTCTCATTGAATTTGGTTCAGGGAGAGAATGACATATATACTAAGTGGGATATCTCACCCTGCAGGAGAGTAGGGGGAAGGGGGATGAGAGGGGGGATGATGGAGGAGAGGGCATCCTGGGGGGAGGGGAGATTGGAAGTAACCACGTTCAAAGAAGGACAGGATCAAAGAAGGGAAATGGACCAGGTGGGGGGTAGGATGGGTGGTAGGGAAATATAAGCAGTCTTTTACAATATATCTACTGTGGTAATGTTTTGCATAGCTATACATGTACAACACATACTGAATTGCTTATCTTCCCAGAGGGAATGGGTAACAAGGGAGGAAGGGAATGGATCTGAAAATAAAATTTGATATAAAAAAATAATAAAAAAAAGAATTCCAGGACGGTTTCTACAACTTATATAAGATCATAGGAACATAATTTTATAATTGAAAAAGAAATTGAGTCCCTCAAGACCAACCTCTTTATTTTATTGATGAAGAAACTAAAATCCATACAGGTAAAGTGACTATCTGATAGTGATGCAGATAATAAGTGTAGGAGCCAGGATTCAGTCTAAGATATCTGACTTCACATCTATACTTCTTTCCTCTCTATCATTCAATGTTAAGATATACTCCCTGAATGTCCTCCAGGAGCCACAAACACAATGTGTGTAGAACTGAGTTCATTATTTTTCCTTTACATCTATTCTGCCTTCTGATCATCATTTCTGTCTGTGGCATAATATCACTGTTCTTTTCTACTGTGTTTTTAAACTTTGAGCCATTCTTTTACTTCTTTCTCTCACTCACTTCTCATATTTAAACAGTCTCTAGAACCTGTTGATTCCACATGCAAAAGATAGCCTACAACTCTCCCTTATGCTCTATTTCCATTGCCATGACTCTACTGCCTCCTCTCTTTACTAATGTAGCGCTATCATTTCCCACCCCCCAACTTACTCGGGTTATTAGGTTGAGCCTTTAGAGAGGTGACTCATATTACTCTAGATGCAACACTTTACTGCCTCTTCTTATACCATAGCTCATAAGCCCCAACCAGTGTCTTTCTCTTTAACAGTTAACCAGTAGTCTCAGTCAGACAGTTGGTTGAAAACAAATAGCATGCCAGTACTTTGTTCTAGGTACTGTGCTACTTGCTAGGGTTGCAAAATAAGCTAAACAGTCTCTGACTTCAAGGACCTCACATTCTAATGGAGGAGAGACAACATTCAAATTATTATGTATATGCAAGATACAGACATGGTAAATTAGAGGTAAATTCTGATGAAAAACTATAAGGAGGAGCAGGAAAAAACTTTAAAAAGGTAACATTTTAGCTGAGTTGAGAGCATTCCAGGGATAGAGGCAGATAATCAAAATGCAGAGTTGCTAGATATAGGGTCTTGTTCCAGGAACATCAAAGAGGCCATTTTCATTGGAAGGCAGTAAGGTGGAAGAAGACTGGAAGATAAGACGGGATTGGGTTAATAAGGACTTTAAATGCTAAAAGATACTTTTCTATTCAATCCAGGTGGTAATAGAAAGGAGTTTACTGAGTCGGGGGGTGGGTGGGACTAATAGATTTGGGATTTAGGAAGATCACTTTGGTAACTGAGAGGAAGATGGACTGGAGAGTTTTGAGGCATGAAAATCAACCAGAAGTATTATAGTAGTTCATGAGGTGATGAGAGCCTACACTTGGGTGTTAGCAAATAAAGAGCTGAGCATGATAGCATTTAAAGTCTCAATGACTTAGAAGATGGTGCAACCCTGTTAAGAAAATAGTAAAGTTCAGAAGAGAGAGGAGTTTTCAGGGAGGGTCATGAGTGTAGTTTTGGATATATTGAGCTTAAGATGTTTATGTGACATACAGATTGAAATTGCCAATAGGCAGTTGGAGATGCAACACTGGAAGTCGGGAGAGAGGTTAAGGGTGGATAGACTGATCTGCAAATCATTTGTATAGAACTAAAAAAATCTGTGGGGGTTGATAAGATCACTAAATAAAATATAGAGAGAAATGAGAAGAGTTCCCAAGGCAGAGGCTTGGGGGTCCTCACAGAATTGGGCTCTACCTGGATGCTGATTTCAGCAAAGGTGATAGACAAATGGTGGTCAGATAGATAGGAGGAGAAAAAGTAGAGAGCAGAAAGGTTATCAGCAGTGTCAAAGACTGCAGAGAGGTCAAGTAGCAGGAGAATTAAAAGTGCACTTGATTAGGCAATTAAGACATCACTGGCATCTTTGGAGAGAGGAGTTTGAATTGAATGATTGGGTCAGAAGTCAGACTGAAGAATTAAGAAGAGAATGAGAGGGGGGAAAGTGGATGCACCATTCATAGAAAACCTTTTTAAGGATTTTAGCTGCAAAAGGGAGGAGAGATATAGGATGACACAGCAGGAATGGAAGGATCAAGTGTGAGGTTTATTTGTTTTTTGGGGAGATATAGGGATGTTTGTAGGCAGTAGAGAAGTGGCCAATAGAGACTGAAGATTAGTTAGAGTGGAGATGTCAGAAAAGGCAATATGCTGGAGATGATGGGATAGAATGGTATCATATATGCAGAAGAATTTGCCTTGGCCATGAGAAGAGTGACATCTATACATAAAATGGGAGAATGGGAGGTAGGGAAAGACATGAAATCAAGGGGAAAGAAGAACAAGCTCTCAGTGAATGGTCTCAATTTTTTCAGTGAAATGAGGCAAAGTTCTCAGCTGAGAGAGTAGGGTGAGGAGGAGGAGCCATGGGATGTTTGACAGGTTGTGATAAGGTTTAGAAAAGATGCTATTGTAAGTAGGATAGTGAATAGATTGGGGGTGGGGCTATAAAATGATTGCCGTGTTGAATTAAGGACCCAGTTGAGACTATATAAACAATTTTTTTGTGGGCCTAGTTAACAGTTTTGCAATTTTCCATTCGGCAGCATTAGAAAAGGAGAGCAGGCAGTGAGTGGATGGGGGTGAATAATGCAACAGTGGGGGTTGGCAGAGCATGATCAGTGTTTGGGTAAGGGGCTAAGGCTCTGGCAAGCACAGGATAGTGTAGAGCTGAACCGGTTCATCAAGATGGGGAAAGGAGGAGTGGGCAGCCAATGCATGGTTAGATGAATTGGTAAAGAACTAAATAAAAAGATTGGCGGTCATAGTGAGGATAAATACATTGTTAGGGACCTAAGGTAGAGGGAAAGATCGAATTGCAAAGGATTTTGATCAGATAAAGGAATTTCAGTGTTCATGAAGGTGGAACACTTGTGGGTGATGGCCAGTTCAAGGGTATGATCATTTCTATGTATTGCTGAGGTGGTATGGAAATAAAGGTCATGGGAAAGGAATAAATTGAAGAACTTGGGATTGAGTGTTTGAGTGAGTATCTCTCTTTCTATCTCTCTATCCTCTCACTCTTTGTCTATTTCTCTGTCTGTCTATCACAATTACCAGAATCTTGACTGGGTCATAAATATGAATTGAATAAACCTTATAGTTTGAATTAGTTATTAACAAAGGCATTTGCTCAAATGACATAGGAAAAGCAATAGTTCCAAAGCATTCTCTCTCCCATACTTTCCCACAAATATAAAAAAGAGTTTGGGAAGGGTAGAAACAACCTTAAATATAATTTAAGTAACACATATGGCCAAGACAATTAACAAAGTGGACCTGCAGGATCTTGACATTCTTTCTTTCTCCTTAGGGTTCTCTCTGAAGGATGCATGCATAGTTCGTTGTGGTCGGTAGTATTAGTGAAGGATGAGTTACTCCAGTGTTTTCTAGGCTGGCTCCTGGAAGGTCACATTGTCTCAGCTGGACAGATGAATCCTCTGCTTGGTAAGGTCAAGAAGGTTGCTTGGCTACAGAGCTGGCTTCTTTTCAGAAATGGCCACTGCTGGTCTGGTCAGATCACTCTGCTTCTAGTTTCTTTTGTGCTAGTGCTAGATTGTTCTGGCACTTGCCAGTACCAGACTATACTGGTAGGATTACTAGGCTGTTAGGCTGCTGTCAGATTCCACTGGGCAGGTCTCTCTGCTTCTGGACTCTTCATAAGGTATGGCATCTCTGTTGGCTGGACCAATCTGCAGGACTAACGGGGCCTTTTCTTCTTTAGGTATCTGCAGTCTTCACCACCTCTAACTTCAAGTTTAGCTCAGTATTACAACTTTCTTTTCCAATGGAGTTTTCCATTCTTCTTCTCAGGAAGAGAAGTGGCCTTTAGTTTAAGATCGGCAGAAGCTTCTCCTCTTTGGCTCTCTCAGAATTTTAACTTTGAAATCTGTCATTGCCATACAGGTCTAGCCTTTCCTGATTGACAAACCTTTGGGTTCAGTGGTGGTTGTTCTTAGAGAATGGCTTCTTCAAAAGCAATTGAGTTTTTCAAGCCTCTTCCACTTCCTAATGTGGGGAATGTTTCCTTTAAATCTGAAAGACACTTAAAAATATTTTAATGTCTGTTTTTACCCTTTCATGTGCTTCAAAGTCTAAATAGGGTTATTCCCTTACACTGTCTTCCAAGATTTTTATAATAGCTTTTGTGATAGGACTAATATCTAACCATTCTCAATATGGCATAGGACTAGGCCTCTTCTATTTCCCCATGACAGGAATTAGTTTCCCTAAAAGAAGAAAAAGTACCGCCCCCTTGAACATTATGGGTTCTGCTTTCTTTGTTGAAGCTTTAAGTCACCTAAAGTTAGTGGTACACCAGAGCTGACTTTTTTCAGCTTAAGAGAACAGACTGTTAAATTTTCAGGAATTTTGAAAGCTAGTTATTTTAACACAATCACTATGCAAGTTCATTGATCTCTGGTGATGTTATTTGCTGCTTTAAAAGAACTAGTGTCGACAGCACAGTGTATTTTTAATGCATTATTATCAACTTTAAATGATTATAGCTTTAATAATGAATATTTGAAAGTGAACTTAATTGCATTTCTGCCCCCTCAATTGTGCTAATATAATACTGGGAAGAAAGTCTGGAGGAATTATAAAGTCTTTAGAAAATTTTCCTAAGGTCATTATTTGGCACTATTTAAATCATTAATTATGATTACCATTTAGCAATTCAATATCTAAAATAAAACAACTTAATAATTTAAAAATATTTCTGGATGAAATTATTCTATTTATTAACTATCTAATAAAAACCAAACTGAGCGAGAAGCTGCAGTTTAAGAATTTGAAATTGAAATTATTAAAACCGGTTGAATACTAGTACTGAGACGAGTGACATGTCATTTATGAGTTGCTACTGCTGAATGACATACATATCCTGCATTATATATGCATTATTCTTGTTCTTATTCTGGTTTGGCAAAGGGATTAGCTAACATTAATATCTTGCAAAACATTGCTTTAATGATTGACATTTTTGAAAAATTTTCATTACTTTCAATTGCATTGTAGTCAAGATCAACTAACATTCAGAAAGTGCAAAAATTAATCAAATGTACCATAAGAGCTTTGGAAAATTTAAAGATTGGTAAAGACTGGAAAACATGAATCTTGAGTAGAAGATTTGATTAAGTCAGATAAATTTAAAGATATCCCATTTAATGAAAATAATAAAAGTAATGCTCTTTATAGAAATACATTACTAGAAAATATAATTCAACACATGAACTTACATATTTTATTTGACAGAAATGATGATGAAAGTATTTTTAATTATTTTGATTTATTAGAACCATCTACTTGGTCTTACAAAGAACTAACTTTACTGTGCTTAACTATTAAAACATTATATCATTTAAGTTAAATTTTAACACCCAAAATTAATGGGAATGATTTTGGGGATAATATTGTATTATCAAAAAATATTCCAAACCCTGGAATTATACAAAGAGCTAGAAAGATATCAGTTTTGCAATCATCAGTGATGATGCTGAAAGAGGTCTCAGTTTAATGAATATAATTTGTATGACCAAGAAATAGTGTAATAATATATCATGGACCAGATTTAATAACAATAAACATATTTTTAAAAGTTAGCATGTTGGGGGCGGCTAGGTGGCGCAGTGAATAGAGTGCTGGCCCTGGAGTCAGAAGGACCTGAGTTCGGAGCTGGCCTCCCACACTTAATCCACACAAACAAAAACCTAGCTGTGTAACCTTGGGCAAGTTACTTAACCCCGATTGCCCTAAAGGGGCGGCTAGGTGGCGCAGTGAGTAAGAGCGCTGGCCTCGGAGTTGGGATGACCCCAGATCAGATCCGGCCTCAGAAAATGAGCACCCACGCATAAATAATGACTAGCCGTGTAACCTTGAGCAAGTTACTTAACCCCAATTGCTTAAAAAAAAAAAAGTTAGCATGTTGGAATGCAAATCCACTTGTCAAATCATCATTGAACCATAGGTTGGTTATGGATATAAGAATTCTGCAAAAATCAATGAAATCATTCTGTGAAAATCAATTGTTCTAATGAAGTTCACAATAGATAGTATTATATACTTTATTATTATTTATAAATCATATGCTATACATTCTATATATCAATAAAGTTTATAATAAATTTATAGACTTATACACACATACATACATTTCTGAGAGACAGTTGTTAAATATATACCAACATACCACTGCCTAAGCCCATTAAAAAGTCCTAGCCACATGGAGCCTAGGTCTCTCAGACTTGGTGAGTGCTTGTGACCTCACTGGTTAATTACTTTAATGACTTAATGATTAGATTCATTTCTTTGAGGAGGTGAGATCAGATCTAGCAAAGATTATGCTTTATCCTTGTTTCATATCTTTGCTGTGTTAGGGAAAAATAAATCTCCTTTTTGTAATTCCTTAATGATTTAAGAATGCCTTACCTTATCCCCAAACCAAGAGTTGGTTGTGGAACCCTTTCCAATAACTCTCTAGTAGATAGTTCTAGCTCCATTTTTTCCTACCCCCCAATCCATTCACACCGTTGTTAGAATACAGATCATATCTATCTATCTATATCTAATCATATCATTTCTCTGATCATAAGTGACTTCTTATTCATTCATGTCTTCTGTATAAGTTTCAGTCATGTATTATTTTTCTTTGTGCCCTTGATGCTCTAGCTTAACAAGGCTACTCCATTTCCCCTAACCATACCCTGTATTTCCTACCTCTCTATCTTTGCTTGCTCTTTTCCTTCCTCTGGGAAGACCCTTAGTATCTTAGGATATTTCTAGAACTGAGATGTCTTCTAGTCTAACCCTCTCATTTTTTCCTTCTTCTTCATCTGATGAATACCAACTTGCCCTTTAGAGTTCAACTCAAGTGCTTCTTCCTCTGATTTCTCCATTAGATAATGATCTTCATATCAGAATTCACAGGATACTTAAAAATAACTGTATGGCTTTATTGTAAAATTTTCTACTGTAGTTATATATTCATGCTATATTTGCCACTAGACTATAATTTACCTTAGGGCAGGAATCATGGCTTATCTTACCTTATTTTGTCATGTTTAAAAAGTCTGAGACACAGTTTCTGGGTAATTAGTCATTTTATTAAAAATGTTAGCATATTATCAATAAAATGGGTCAGTGACATTTTTGAATGCCAAAGATGAATCATGGCAGTGGGCTCACAGTTTACATGCTCTTGGAAGAGTGGGTGCTCCTGAGGGTGGCAATCAACTCTGACTGGTTAACAATCAACAAGAGAATGAATATTATAATGAAAGATAGACTTATTCTGATAAAGGTCTTGAGGTACATGACACTGACAACCCAAATCTATCAGTTTCCAAAATGCCTGACAAAAGTGAGAACCCAAATTTTCCCAGACCTGTCTGAACAAACACAATGAACAGAAATCCATCCATTCATCTAAACTTACAATTTTTCTACTGTTTTTTGATTATAGCTTAGTTTTCCTGACTGGATAAGTCTTTGAGTGAGATTTATCATACTTAATTCAATAATTAATTATTAGATACAAGAGAGAAATAGTCGTTTCTCTCAATATATCTCCTAGAGACTAACATAGTGTTTTCACACAGTGTTTAATAATCATGGGAATCACTGAATGAATTAAAGAAAGGGCTTTGATTGATGAGATTGTCATCAGGCAGAGACAGAAAGGGATGTTCCATATGGAAAGAGCATGAGTACAAGATTGGTGGTAGGAAATCACATTGTTTTAGGGCTAAGTGGAATGTAAGGTTTCAGTTTAACCAGTAGGTAGAATTTCAGGTTAACTGAATATAGAATACACAAGAGGAATTAGTATGAAAAATGTTAAAGAGGTAGCCTAAAGTCAAATTGTGGAGGCAATTTGATAAAAGACTAAATAGAGCCCATCAGTATAGGTGTCCTTTCAATTTATTAGAAATAATTGTTTCAGTTAAAAAAATCAAACTTTAAAACATTTTCCAACATGCAGGCAAAACAGTTGATTAATTAAGTTTTGATTTTTCAGATTTATTTTGGGGGATTTAGGGAATCCCTGACAAATTAAATTATAATGGCTGGGTTCATATGATCATTGATTGAGAAGGTAAAATATCATCTAGTTTCATTCCATCATTTTAGAATGGGAAAATTGATACTCAGTATACTTAAGTGACTTGCCCAGGTACAATGGGTGCCAAATCTGAGATTTGAACCAACGTCCTCTGAATAGAAAAATCCAGTATAGGCAGTTCTCACTTTATATAAATTCTCATTATGCAAATTTGACTTTAGGTAAAGAATTCTTAAAGAAATTCTAATGAGGATTCTGGATAGAGTTCTAATTGAATTCTATCAGCTGCAAAGATTTTAGAAGAAGAAAGGAAAGCTTCAGAATCCAAGGTTGAACCAAAAAGGTTCACAGCAAAACACCTCGCAGAAACATTTCATAATTTGAATTATTTTTTTTTGTATTGAAAAGATGGATCCAAATACTTCAAGATTTTTAAATTTCAAAGTCTCATTGAGGAAAATATTGCTGCTATCATTAGATAAATGAAGAAAAAAGAGAGCTACTGTTCAAACATCTCCTGATAGCTTCATAAAACAAATATTCAGCAACCACCAGTGATGAAGGCTAGGTGCAGTGGCTGGGAAATGGCCACATGCTGCATGCCTATGTTAATTTCACCATGTAGTACTGTGTCTACTTTATCATTAACTTTACTTTTCCTTTCATAATTCTGTTTATTATCATGGTACAGTATTTAATGTCTGCATTTTTGTGTATTTTATGACTTGTATTTTCTGTATGCCTTTGTTATATAGACCAAGTGAAGTGGGTAGGTAGGGGTAAGATTAATGATTACAAGAGGACATTCCACAGAACTTTGGGACAGAGGCTCTGATTAAGTTAGTATTCAACAGCAGAGATCTTATGTAAAAATCGCTTTATGTAGAGGTCTGCAGAATAGTCCACTTATGTAACACAAGAACTGTCTATACCATTTTGTTTTCTTTTTGGAATACCACCTAGAGCTTCCATTCTAGTGTTTTATTCATTTCTTTGACGATTGCTATCTCCATTAAATACTTTTAGAAGCTTTTAAAAGTTATTTTTCTCTGGACCTATGATTTCATTGATGTGCTAAACTCTTTGGTATGGAAACTCCTTTTACCAAGGTAGATCAATAGCTTCTCTGTAGATTATGGTCCTAAGGAACTGCTTGGGAGGACTGAAAGGTTATGTGCCTTGCCTTATGACTACATAGCAGGCATTTGTCAGCATATATCATAGTTAAGATACAAACTCAAATCTTCATGCTTCTGAGGATGCTTTATCCACTTTAACATGTTTCATCTCTTCATAATCCTATATTCATTGGACTCAAGATCTTGTGCTATCTAAAACTTGAGATCATTTAATATACCTCCTTATTCTCCAGATGGAGAAACTGAGTCACAGAGAAGTTAAGAAACTTTCTTAAGTTTCTAAGGGAACTTGGGTCATCCAGTTAATTAATTGTAGGACCAAGACCTTTTGAATATGTCTAGAGTATATTTTAGAACTTTGTTCATTATTAGTTTTTGTAATGAAAAATCCCTAATTAGTCCTACTAGGGAAAAATGGTATTTAATTTTGGTAATATGGAATAGGTGCTTATTTTATTGTTCATTCTGGTCATTACGTGAAGTACTTTTAAAATAAAATTCTTTCCATGTATATACAATTAGGATGATTTTTAATAAAAATTCTAGGTGGTTTCACTGTGTCATCACTTAAAAGCTATCTTGACATGATCTTTAGCAAGCCGTATAGACAATGAAACTCACTGTTCTGAAACAGCCACTTTCTTGTTCAAAGGTCTAATGAGTCTCCACTTAATTGTCAGGCAGTGATGATAGGAAATGGGTAAGTTGCAGCAGTCCCTTTCATGATGACAAGAACACGTCTGAGAGCTAATTTTAGTTTGGCCTCCTTGCTGAAAGGCACGAGAAAGATCTTTGTGGAGAATTAAACAAAGCTTTGGGTTGAAAAGGAAGGCTCATCATGACTAAGAACAGGATTTAATATACAATATTCATGATAATTGCTGTAATGTAGCAAAGCCTTTCATCATTTCAGAAGTCATATGTCCTGGTATACATACTTCCCAGAAAGAGTCACTTAAAGAGAAAAGATTAATGATTACAAGAGGGCATTGCACAGAACATGGGACAGAGGCTCTGATTAAGTTAGTGTTCCGCAGCAGAGGTCTTATATAAGACCCTCTACATGTCTAAATGCAGCCCTATAGCTCCCGAGGAGAAGATTACAAAGGAGATAGCATCACTTAAATGAGTTGGTAAAATAAGCATCTTAGCTATAACTGTGCTCATTTTTTGTGAATGATTTTCCAAAGTAAATTTCCATTGGGGATCTCATGCCTACATATCAGGAAAATGTTGGCAGTATTGGTACTTTGCTTAGAAAATATGTGTGTGATATTTTGTAGGAACCATTTGAGACCTGGGAAGCATGCTGCATATGAATCACAGGATATCAGAACTGAAAGAGTTATCAGAAACCATCTAGCTCATCCTGTACCTGGCCAAGAATCCCTTTGAAAAAGTGTTCACAGAATCAGCTGTTCAGAGCTCTGAGGGGAACCTCTGTAGTCATCTAATCTCACTTGTACTTGACCAAGCATATCCTTTTCTGAGAAAAAAATGGTCATAGGACCTTAGCTGCAAAAATCCTTATAGTCCGGCCTGTACCAGAGCAATAAATAAACACCTTTATCTCTACATATCTTCTACATATCAACCATCTACATATAAACCTTTCAACATATCAGGCAAATTGAAGGAAAGCAATATTGTAAAGTGGAAAGGGATCTGATTTTGGAGTCAGAAAACCTGGAGCTATGACCAAGTGACTTCACTTTTCTAGGTTTTATTATCCTCCTGTGTCTAAATCTGTTTCTAAAATTTGTCCTACCTCCACAGCTATGTGTGACTTATGTAGACACCTAGCCTTTGTTTGAAGTGAGATGGGGCCCAATGAGAACCAATATTCTTGTGTGTACCATTTTTCTACTTTAATAAAATCTTACATCTGCATAGTACTTGACAATTTTCAAGGTTCTTTAATAGACTTTATCTTATTTGGTTGTCACAACAACTTCCCTCCCATTTAATAGAGGTTAGGGGAATTGGGGGTATAAATGCATTAAATGTAAGTTAATGTTTGCCTGGAAAAGGCAACTGAACCCTGAAAAGTCTAGTGGGATTTTATCCAAAGAAAATGGGTAGGAATGTAGATTGTAGGTGGGAGAAAATCTTGGAAAAAATCAAGAGAAAATCTTGAAAAAATGTGTGCCATTTAGAGAAGAATGTAAGAAACCATGGGATGATCTGGTTGAGATTAGAGGTCCTGGAGTTAAGAACCAAATTGAAAAAAAAAGACATTAGCAGCAGTGAGGGATCTATATGGATGTACCTGACTGCTTAGTGTTGTAGTCATAATAACTGACAGTTAAATAGTGCTTAAAGTTTGCAAAAATACTTTATATGTATATATATATATATATATATATATATATATATATATATATATTATTGAGCCAACCATGTGGGGTCATTGCTATAGGTATTATTAAACCCATTTTAGAGAAGAGGGACTTGACTTCACTTGATCATATTCACAAGCTAGTAAGTGTCTGAGGCAGGATTTGAATGCAGATCTTCCTAAACCTCTTGTGCTGTATTGGGAGGGAGAGATTCCAATAGAAGTGAAAGCTAAGGGGTGGCTAGGTGGCGCAGTGAATAGAGCGCCGGCCCTGGAGTCAGAAGGACCTGAGTTCGGAGCTGGCCTCAGACACTTAACCCACAAAAACAAAAACCTAGCCGTGTGACCTTGGGCAAGTTACTTAACCCCAATTGCCCTAAAGGGGTGGCTAGGTGGCACAGTGAGTAAGAGCGCCGGCCTCGGAGTTGGGATGACCCGAGATCAAATCCAGCCTCAGAAAATGAGCACCCACGCATAAATAATGACTAGCCGTGTAACCTTGAGCAAGTTACTTAACCCCAATTGCTTTAAAAAAAAAAAAAAAAGAAGTGAAAGCTAAAAGACCTTAAAGGTTAGGAATATGTTTGTTGGAGTAGAATCTTTGATAGCATGCTCCTCCTACCTTTCCTATATTTTAGTGCATGGAATAACAGCCAAATTAAAGGGAAGAAACAAGTATTTATTAAGCTCTTGACATGTGATGGGCACAAAAAATGGTAGCAGAAATCAGTTAAGGATCCTTCTGGTTGATGGCTGCCCTGGGTCACATTTTCTTTTACAGTGTAAACAGAAGAAGTGCTGGGAGATTTAAATTATTAGGAAAATACACGAACACCCACACAAATAAGATAGCCATTCATTTCAGCTTACTTTGAAAGGTATATTTGGCTTTATTCAAAAAAACTGTCATGTGTTTTGTTTTCTCTCATGAAAGTGTTGCTTGTTTTACATTGGATGTTTTGGGAGCTTTTTTCAAATGAAGCTTGTGAAAATGTTACTCGATGACTTGAATGAAACAGAATCAATCAATCAGAAAGTACAAGAATCAGGGAAAGTGTTTCTAAGTGTCTAAGTATATAAAAACAAACCCACAGAAAGAGGCTATGCAAATGCACCATACATTGCCAAAAACAAAAGGCCATTATAAAGGGAGAACATAAAAGATGCTGTCAGTAAAATCTCACAATTTGAAAGGTATTTATATAGGGCCCTGGGGAACCCTAAAAAGCAGAAAACTGGGAACCTCAGGGATTACACATCCTGGGTTCAAAGTGTTCTGTGAGTACACATCCCCCAAAGTCACAACTCATGAGTCCCTTACAGTGTATTTGCTTTTTAATTGTCTGCTAGAGCACATACAGTAAGTTCAAATAAAGACATTTAGTGAAATAGTCTGTAAGAAAAGTAGGAACGATATTTTTCTTCCACAAACCTAGTCACTTCCAGAAATTGTTATTCAGTCATTTCAGTTGTGTCTGATGCTTCATGACCCAGTTTTGGGGTTTTCTTGACAAAGATACTGTAGTGGTTTGCCATTTTCTTCTCTGGCCCATTTTATAGATGAGGAACGAGGCAAATAGGGTTAAGGAAATTGCATTGGGTCAAACAGACAAATCTATTTGTTTTATTATTCTGTTCTCCTGTGCCTGGACCAGAGATTTCATCCTTTTCTTAAAAAACAATCCAGGAAGAGCATGGCAGTGCCTGGTCCTCTCTGAGTAAGAAACAGTCATGGATTTCAGTTGATCCAGAAGCTAGCTGTGCTCAAGAAAATGGCTAAGTGGTATCTGATGGAGATAATGTGTCCAGCAGAGTAAAACTTGCACAAGCGTTCTATGCATCCAGAAAAGCGTCATCTGGAAACAGAGAACGTGCCCAGTGGAACAGAGTGTAGCACAGACTGGTTGGTTGATGGGTTGGTCGAACAGACAAATTTGAAAGGACAATTCTGTTCAAATCTGAGGCTCGATTTGAACTCTGGAAAGTGAGTCTTCCTAATTCCAAGCTGTGCTCCATCCACTGTGCCACCTAGCTGCCCCCACTTCCACAAATTCAGCATTCATATGAAGAGAGAACATATGCAGCTCCACGCCTAGAGAGGTACATATATGTAGAGCACAATGTGACCAAGAATACATATATACTCCATGGAAGACTGCACGCATAGGGAAAAATGTGGAACCAAGGCACATGGAACCAACAATTCAGACCTCTAATGCTACAGGATTGCTGCTGTTTTCTTCTGCTATGATCTGGGCTTGCTTTTCACTGTGCTGACAGTGCTTATGTGGTGGTCAGAAGAAGTGACACAAGGACAATCTCAAGGTCTCTCTTAAGAACTTTGGAATAGACTGAGTGACATAGAATACCCTGGCGCAAGACTGCCCAGCATAGCATGCCGGCATCAAAGCAGGAGCTGTGCTCTATGAGTGAAGCATAATTGCAGTAGTTTGAAATTTAGAGACACAATGCACAAATTTAGAGACTTCGCCACTTCAAAATCATATAGACTATTGTACCCAACCTGTGGTAGAGTGTTCTGAGCTTGTATTGTTCTGATCAGCCACAGTTGGACACACTGTATCTTGACTCCAACAAAGTGATGTAACTTTGGTCCTCTTTGAGAATGAAGAACAAGGGGTGGCTAGGTGGCACAGAGAACAGAGCATCAGCTCTGGAGTCAGGAGGACCTGAGTTCAAATGCGGCCTCAGACACTAAACGCTTACTAGCCATGTGACCTTTGGCAAGTCACAACCCCAATTGCCCTCCAAAAAGCAAAAATTTTAAAAAAGAAAGAGAACGAAGGACAATAACCAACTAACCAACCAACCCATCAACCAACCAGCTTGTGCTACACACTGTTCCACTGGACACATTCTCTGTTTCCAGATGATGCTGTTCTGGATGCATACAAAACTTTTGCAAGTTTTACTCTGCTGGACACATTATCTCCATCAGATACCACTTAGCCATTTTCTTGAGCACAGTTAGCTTCTGGATCAACTGAAATCCATGACTGTTTCTTACTCAGAGAGGAGCAGGCACTGCCATGCTCTTCCTGGATTGCATTTTAAGAAAAGGATGAAATCTCTGGGCTGGGCACAGGAGAACAAAAGAATAAAACAAAAATAAACAAACAAAAACTTCCAACACTTTCCTCAGGTACTTCTGTCTTGTTTCTTAGGAGTCCTGGCTCTTAAACCCTATCTTTCTTTGTTAGGAAACAGCCTCAGACACTAAGCTCTTTAGAACAGAAATTAGAATTCTCTTGTCTAGCTGATACCTTTAGGATTAGTCTTTTTTTTGTACCCACCTTGATTTCATTGAATGCACCATTCAGAGATTTCACTTGAACTTCTAGTATTTCATATACTTCATAGATTTTAATCTCTGAAGGCTAGGCTATGAACCAAGTAATGCTTTATTAGGTCAATAATCACCAAAATAGCTCTGGCTTTTGGGGTATTCAAACCCCAAGACTTTTCCATTCTTTCATGTAGATGAGTGGATAGAGATAAGGGTCAGACACAGGTTAAGGCCATGGAGAAAGGTAATTACCTCTACTACCTGTTTAATAACATTCATGGCTTTTGAATAAGCATACACACTTTATTCAAAGCTCACAAGGGCACCATTAATTCTTTTAGGATTCAACCATAGTGTCATTATATAGAGAGATCTTCTCAGTGTTAAAATGATATTTGCACACACAAAATTAAATTAGAAGGAATAAGTGAGTCTTTGCATGACATTTCTGAGAGGTTGTTTAATATCCTTCCCACCCCATTTGGATTGTGACTTCAATTCAATTCAATGAACATTTAAATATTTCCTATATATTAGGTGCTAGGTATAGAAAAATGAAAACTGAAGCGATCCCTGCCTTTAAAGAAATTATAGTTTACTTTCAGATGAGGACTAAGTGAGAGGTATAGGTATAAGGCAGATTGTTCTTGTTTGTCCTTTGTTCTCAAAGAGAGCCCAGACCAGATGACATCAGGAAAGTAATACTATGACTTGCAAGTGAATCAGACTTAAGTAAGGGAGGGATGTGCAAAGTTATTCAGATGCCTCACTCTTTCCTCTGGAGCCAGCTGGATCGAATGGCAAAATATAAGGTAGATATAATGTTAACAAAGGAAAGATCCAGACAAAGCACTCTGACAAATTGAGAAGAGAAAGAAAAATCACTTTCTCCTGGGTGGGATTGGGTAAGGCTTCATGGACTATGTCACAAAAGAATTGAGCTGGGCCATGAAGGAAGATAAGGGTTCTTAAAAGTGAAAATGAGATGTATTCCAGGGAACGGGAGAAGAGCTTTTGTGAATGCTGGAACATAGAATGTGGGATGTAAAGATAACTTAAATGATAGTAGGAAGTTAGGTTGGAGTCATATTGTGGAGTCATATTTCCTTTAGCAGGGGGATAACAGCATCAGACTTGTGCCTGAAAAAGATTATTTTGGCAAGTATATGAAGAGAAGAGTCTAGAAACAGGTAGCAGAGAGACTAATTAGCAAGTTATTATAGGAATCTGAGCTACAGATGATGAGCACTTGGACTCATGTAGTGCCAGGTTGATGTGGTAGGATGTCAAGAGATGGTTTAGAGGTAGAATCTTTAGGACTTGGAAATGAATTAGAGGTAGAGTCTTAGGGGCTTGGGAACAAATATGGAGTGAGAGAGGAGAAAGAATTAAAGATGACTGAGATTTTGAACCTGAGTGACTAAGAGGAAGGTGATATCTTCAACAAAAATAGGGAAATTTGGAAGAGGGACCATTAAAGTGTTAGAGGGGATGAGTTCAGTCTGGGTTATGTTGAGTTTTTTTGTATAGCAGAATATTCTGAATGTAAATATCTAATGCACAATTAGAAATATGAGACTGGTGTTAAGAGGAGAGGGATTAGAGCTTGACATATAATCATTTCTGGAAATGTGATAATCAATTCTATGGAAGCCAAGGGAAGAGAGAGAGGGGAAAGAGAGAGAGAGAGAGAGAGAGAGAGAGAGAGAGAGAGAGAGAGAGAGAGAGAGAGAGAGAGAGAGAGGAAGAGAGAGAGACAAACAGACATGTATGCACACACACACACGCTCAGAGACAGAGAACAGAAGAGGGTCCAAAACAGAGAGTCAGTGCATCTGCACATTTCAGATTGGGGAGAACTACAAACCACTTAAGAAGGCTGAGTAAGATTTTTAAAGACTCAATATCTTCAAGATTTTGAGGAATTACAGCTAATCAATTGATTTAATTACTCAATATTTATTGGATGCTTACTATGTTAAGTATTACTAAGAAGTCTAAGAACTCCATAGACTCCCAGAATAGTAAGTCAGCAAGTAGCTGTCACCTAGCCTGTCCTGTTATTTACCTCAAAAGATTGGGGGAGGGTGGTGGGGAAATAAAAAAAAATAGCATTTTTATTGTTGTTCCAAGCTTCAAATTAGATATAGAATGTAAACTATGTTGTAACTAGTGAAATACTAGCTAAATATAAGCTAGAATTATTTTTATTACTATTATTTTTCCATTGAATTTATGCAAGGGGACCCTGAAATCACCTAGAAATGTGAACACTTGACACTCTTTTGGAAGTCTTTTGGAAAGATGACTTATAACTTTCCTTGTTAAATACCTCTCATTTTAGCAGGACATCTTAAACATTTGAAGACACTAAAACAAACAAACAAAAACAGGTGTTAAATGTTATTTGAAAAGTAGCTTGCAAAAGAGTCATTTATTCATTCTTACTTAATCTTTTGTCTTTATTTTGCATTATTGAGCTTAGCACAGCTTTTGCCCTTCCTCTGTGATCTCTTATTAGATGCAATTTGTTGAACTAGTCTAATTCTATTATCGTAACCATTTCCAGTACAATGACCATCTCTGTAAAGAAAATAATTTCTAAGTCCCAATTCAACAGGCCATTGATTTGGAGATAATGTTTTGTTATTAAAATTTTAGCTCTAGGAAGAAAATTAGAGATGACCTAATACACCTTCATCTATCTGTTGAATGGGAAAACTGAGGCCCAGAGAGATGAAGAGGCCTGTCCAAGGACATACAAGTAATTATTGGCAGAAAGAGAATTTGAACCCAAATCTTCTGTTTACATTCTAATATGTTTTCCCCTCCATACCACATTATCTTCTTAGACAATCAAATTCCAACAAATATATAAACTTTTGAACAATGTATAGGAAGTCTGTTGTTAACAGTAGTAAACAAGTTTATGTTTGGAAACTTACTGATTTAAGGTGTCAGTAAAATAATAGTTTAGTATGACTTGCATTCTCGATCTTTTTGGATTCTTTTCTGGACTGGGAGTTACTTTTGAAAAAAAATGATCCTAAGCAGAAGTGACTACCATCTTATCCATAGCTATCACCTGAATGTCTCCAAATTCTCTTTGTCAGATAAACAATATTTGGCTAAAATAGTTTCAGTGGTATCCTTAGTGTGCATTCCGACTTGCATTGTATCTTAGTCACTGGAATAGTAGGGAAATATTTCCATCTTGGCACCATATGAAATAGTTGAGTAGAATGTGCTGACTGCCCTAAGACCTTCATTATTAGGAAAAGGTCTGGTAACAAGGCCAAGGCAAGCATCTGTATAATTCCTTCATCTTTCTCTAGGGTGGCCAACTAAATATTGGCTTACTCTTCTTTTCATCTTTTAAGATATTGTTAACTAGTAAACACAAGCCCTGGATAGAAACCAATATGCAGAATGAAAGATTAAAAATAAATCCATTTTTCACATCAGGAGAAAGAAAAAAAATGACCAAAGTTGAGTCTTCCCTTTTCATTTTTTTGTTGAATCTCCTATCGAGGCCTGGGAGAGTACCCAAGATGGTATTGAACGATGCTTTCTCTTTAATCAGGTATTTGCCTGTTTATATAGAATGAATGAAATATGTACTACCAGCTAATGAGCTATAGATATCTAAATGTAGATTTTGTTTTCTGCATATATTCCAGGAGGTTTTAATGATTAGGTACAACCAAAATAACTGCAAACATGTCAAGGCTAGAAGGATAATATTTCTTGCCAAACCTTTAGTTCTTTTTATAAGAACAGCAATGTGAGAGATTATTGTAATCTTTAGAAGTGAGACTCCCTCCTGGAACTTTGTTTCTCCAACAGTACATCACTTCATGATTCTTCTAATTTTTCTTTCTGTGAGTACTACTTAGATTCTCCTCCAACCTTCCACTTTCCTGTCTTTATCTTTTTTGAGCTTTTTCTGCCTTCCTGGCTTTAAACTCCACAAGGAAACTCCCAGATTCAGTTTTCTATCCTGAAGACCAATATATAGGATGTGACCAAACTGATCATCATTGTTACCACAACAAGGAAGGCAAGCTCTTGATCTGTGGGTCAGGAAGGCAGAATTTGTTTCCAGTGACTCTATTAAACCTCTCTTGCCTTCTAAGCCTGATCATAGCAGTATTTAAGAACATTGAGAACATGGGCTTATGGGATGACACTTAGATTGATTTATTACAGTGCTGTGGCAGCAATATAACCAGGTATGTGGGGGAGCAGCATAGATCTGGGGCTTTTCCTTTGTATTTGTGTTTGTTATTCTGTATTGGAGGTATTGTTGGAAGATGATGATAGTGATGGTGATGATGAATAACAACTAGCATTTTTCTAGAGCTTTTAGGTTTGTAATCTTCAAATATTATTTCATATTATCCTCACAATAAAGAGGTGCTTTCATTATCCCCATTTTATATATGAAGAAACTGAGGTAGAAAGAGGCTTAGTGATTGGCTCAGGTCACACTTTATTTCTTCAATGAGATATAAAGTAAATCGCCTAAGGTCCTAGGCAGAGAATAGATCAGAGAATTGGGTAATGATGGTTATATGTCCTAAATAAGAATTGCATATTTTACAAAACCTTTTACTCCTTTCCTTATTCTCTAGAGCAAAGCTTCTTAACTTTTTTTTTTTAATTTGTATTGGAGTGGCTAGGTGGCACAGTGAATAGAGCACTGGCCCTGGAGTCAGAAGGACCTGAGTTCAAATCAGACCTCAGACACTTAACACTTACTAGCCACATGACCTTGGGCAAGTTACTTAACCCCAATAAAAAAAAAAAAAACCAAAGTGCCCCAAATTTGTATTATAGAACATTTGTCAGTCTGATGAAATCTATGGACCTCTTTGAAAAATAAAGCTTTAAAATACATAAAATTAAGAAATACATTTAAAGGCAGAGAAACCAATTATACTGAAATTCAGTTATCAATATATTTTAATTTATCACTGTAGACAAAAAAGTTTGCAAATGTTCATGTTAAAGGTTAGAGTACCCTCACAATCATTCTCTCTCTAATCATTGGTCCCTAATCCAACTATAAAAAAATACTGATCTTAAGAATCAGGGTCACTTCACAATCAATCTGATCCAATTTTTGAGGCAGCTAAAATAAAGATATCAGAATGATGTAAGTTTGGTTATTTTGGCTAGTTTAATGAATGAAGTAGCTTTTGGGAGCCAATTATGTGCCAATTAGTTTATTCTGCATCTTTCAGTTGTATGTAGACCAAACCTGTCACCTAGTCTTTGGGTCTTTCTTGGCAAAGATACTGGAGTATTTTGCCATTTCCTTCTCCAGCCCATTTTACAGATGAGGAAACAGAGGAAAATAGGGTCGAGTGACTTATGCAGGGTCATACAGCTACTAAGTCTCTGAGATTGGATTTGAATTCAGGTCTTCCTGATGCCAGGTCCACTATTCTAGCTGCCGTGATGATAATAACAGCTACTTATAGGAATGTGAAGATCAAATGAGATAATGAGCCTTTACTAAACATTTACTATGTGCCAAGTATTGTGCTATAGTACCAAGGATATAAAAAATTGAGTGCTTATATTCTACTAGGGGACTGATATAAAATGTTCATTTTTAAGGAAATAGATAAGTGCATTGGGACTTTATTTGTGATTTCATTGATATAGGAACTTTCTGGTAAGGAACTTCCTCTACCAATGCATGTTGACACTTTCTGTGTAACTTAGAGAATTAGAGCTTTTCCTGGGACCCTCAGAGTTTAAGTAACTTGTTCAGGGACAGACAGGAAGCATGTTCCAGAGGAAGGAACAGAAGCTAGATCTTCCTGACTCTGAGGCCATCCCCATCTAGACAAATACATAGGGTATAAAACAAAGTAACTTGGTGGTGGGACACTAATAATTGAGGGAGGGGGGATCAGAAAAGGCCAACTGAATTAGGTGATACTTGAGTATAGAGCTGGAGATCACAAGAGACAGAGTTGAGGTGAAAAAGAGAGAGGGGGAGCTAGCATCTTATGCATGAAAGATAGCTGATAGACACAAATGTGTAGGATGATATATCGTGTGTAGGAAATATCAATTAATTATTATTTATTTATGTACTTTGTACCAGGCATTATGATAAGCACTAGGGATATGAAAAAAGAGGCGAAAGTTAGTCTGTGCTCTCAAGGAGCTTACAATTGAAAGGGGGAGAAAATAGGGCAATTTGTTTGAATTTAGAGTGAGTGAGGGGGAGTAATGTGTAATGAGCTTGGAAAGACAGTCAGGGGCTAGATTCTAAAGGACTTCAAATGCCAAATAGAGGAATTTGTATGTTATGTTATGGCAGCAAGGAACAGCTAAACCTTCTTGAGATGAAGAGCAGACATGGTCAGACCAGTGATTTGATAATATAAATTTGACAGTTGTTTGGAGGATAGATTGGCGAGGGGAGAGAGAGGCCTAGAGGAGGAAATATATATTGGGTGCTTTTTAGACCTTAAAGTACTCTATTAATGTCTACTATTATAGGAAAGTGAGACTCTGAGGTTAAATGCCTTACCCAAGGTCACAGTTAGTAAGAAGCAGAGTCAGACTTGAAAATCTGGTCCTAGGATACCAAATCCAGTGCTTTTTCAGCTCTATCATAACTACCATTACAGAAAACTTATCTTGTTATATACATATGTAATAAGTATATGTACATACAAATATATGCATATGTGTATATATATATATACACACACATACATATATTTGTATGTAGACACAATTTCCATGTGTCCTTTGCCTATGCTATAGATCTTTCTGAAATTCCATTCCTTTTTTCTTTTTTATGGCTTTCATTTTATAAAGCTAACTCAAAGCCTGTAATGTAGAGGAGAAACCTTAGGCTCATGGAATCACAGATTTTAGAACCAGAAGGAATCTTTGAGATCATCCAGTCCAATCCCTTAGTTTTAATGGATGAGGAAGCTGAGGCCTAGGGAAATTAAATGGTTTCTCAAGGTCCCCCTGAGTAAGCATCGGTACTAGAATTTAACTATCCTTTAACTTAAACATGCACACACACACACACACACACACACACACACACACACACAGAGGCTTTTTGGAGGGGAAAGCAGGGCAACTGGGGTTAAGTGACTTGCCCAAGGTCACATGGCTACTAAGTGTTAAGTGTCTGAGGTTGGAGTTGAACTCGGGTCCTCCTAACTCCAAGGCTGGTGCTCTATTCACTGCGCCACCTAGCCACCCCATTAAAAACATATTTTAACAGAGTACAGTGATAGGAAAAATCTAGTAAAATGAAATTTAATGGGGATAAAATCCTGAATTAAACTGGACAAGTACAAGAGGGGATATATTTTGTTAATGCACCCCTTGAACTTGTCTTCTTAAGTTGCCATATTTTCCAGAAATGCTGAACCTGGAGTTGTGCAGGAGGCCCAGAATATATCAAGGATGGAGCCCTCTCCTCCCTAGCTGATATGACTTGTCTTTTGCACCCCTATCTGGATTCCCTGTATGCCCTTGAGAACTGAACCAGCTACAAAGATAGGTGGCAATCAGTCTGCACCAGACTTAGAAACTGTGCAATTCGGGGTGGCTAGGTGGCTCAGTGAGTAGAGCGCCGGCCCTGGAGTCAGAAGGACCTGAGTTTGGATCCGGCCTCAGACACTTAACACACACAAACAAAAACCTAGCCGTGTGACCTTGGGCAAGTTACTTAATCCCAATTGCCCTCCAAAAGGCAAAAAACAAAAAACAAAAAAAACCCCCAAAACCCCAAAACTGTGCAACTGGGACCCTAGTAAATAAGCAGATCATTCTATCTTCTTGGTCTAGCACAAGGGTGGAGAACCTGCTACCTTGAAGCCACACATGGCCCTCTAGTCCTCAAGTGTAAATTTGTTCTGTGAAGTTTGGATTCAGTCAAAGGGCTGTACTTGAGGACCTAGAAGGCCACATGTGGCCTCAAGGTGGCAGGTTCTCCACCCTGGCAGTTCCCAAGGGAAGAGAATGCTGCTTTTGCCATCATCTTTCCTTTCTCCTTTGACTTTCCCTTTTCCCTATTACTTAAATGCCCAAGGTTTTCTCTGAACCACTGACCTCCTCACACCTCTATAGGAGTTCCACATGCATGTTTATTCCTCTTGCAATAAATCCAGTTACATGTCTTATGGACTCATGATATTATTTTTCTGGTTAATAATATCTTTATATATATAACAATTCATGTGAAAAAGATGGGAGTTTTAATGCTAAACTTGATATGAATCAACAATTTAATATGGTAACCAAAAAACTAAGGTGACTTTAGACTATTTTATTAAAGCTATAAAATTCAGATTTGAGGGAAATTAGAATGCCTTTGTACTCGGTCCCACTCAGACCCCATCTGGAGTTTGGTGCTTATCTCTGGGCACCACACTTTGAGAATCGTAGTGATAAACTGGAGATATCAACAGCAGGGTGGTGATGTGCTGGAAGTCATTCTTTATGAAAATTAACTCAAGAAACTGGAGATGTTTAGCCTGGAGAAGACCTAGAGGAGATAGGATCCTGCTTTCAGTTATTTGGAGCCCTAATTTGTGGAAGAAGGATTAAAGCTGGTTTGCTTTGCCACAGAGGGCAAAATGAAGAGCAAGTGCATAGAAGATGAAAAGTGGCAGATTTCCAAACCATATGAGAATCAACTTCTCAACAATTTGAATTGCACAAAAGCAGAAGAAGTTGCCTTAGGATGCAGTGGGTTCTGTCAATGGAGAATTTCAAGCAGTGACTTGACAGTTACTTGGTGGAATGTTGTGACTGCGATTTTTATTTGATCATAGGTTGGATTAAATGAAGTATAGAGTAGAGATTTTAACTTGTGTCATGGAGCTCTTTGGCAATCTGAGGGAGCCTCATGGACCCCTTGTCAGGATCATGATGATAGTGATAATGGTGTTATAAACAATATTTTATAGTGTTTACTACATGCCAGACACTGAATTAACACTGTAGAATTTTTGCCTTATTTGATCCTCAGAACAACCCTACCAGGTAGGCAATATTCTAACCCTCAGTTTACAGATGAGAAAACCAAGGCAAAGAGAGGTTGACTGACTTGTCAAGAGTCACCCAACTAGTAAGTGTTCAAGGTTGGATTTGAACTCAGGCCTTTTTAACTTCAGGCACAGTGCTGTATCCATTACACCAGTAATGTGAAGAAATGATAAATCTAACTTAGAAGTTAGGAAAAATAAAAAAGTGCTTTTTTTTTGAGGGGGGAAGGCAAGGCAATTGGGGTTAAATGACTTGCTTAAGGTCACACAGTTAGTACGTGTCAAGTCTCTGAGACCAGATTTGAATGCAGGTCCTCCTGACTCCAGGTCCGGTGCTCTGTTCACTGTGCCCCCAAAATGTGCTTTTTACCCATCAAAATTTATGAACACCTTGAAATATTTATGTGGATCCTTTTGGAATTTATGAGTCCCAGGTTTAGAATCCCAGGATTACACAGTGTCTGAGTTCCTCAACAACTCTTGAGTTTCTATGATTCTGTGATTGAATCTAGCACTCTTCCCACCATATCACAGTGACTTGGAGTCAGAAGGCCAAGATTTGAGTGGAATGGCAAGAATCGCAGTTTATGAAAACACCAGAAGACCTGAGTTCAAAACCTGATCTTGCCACCTGTGAACTGGGGAAGTCTCTTAATATCCCTGTTCTTCAGTTTTCTCATCTGTTAAAATAAGGAGTTGGACTAGAGAATGCCTTCTGAGATCTCTTCCAAGTCTAAATCTGAGATCTCATAGACAAGCAAATGAATGCTGAGTCTGACACTAGTAAATTAAGTAAATTACTTAACCTCTTGGAGCTCTGGTTTCATCATATGGTTTCATCATCTGGCTTGGCAGATAATATCCACAAGCTGAGGATAATGATACTTGTCCCATCTACCTTACAGAGTTGCAGAGTGGAAACATTTTGTTAATTTTAAAGCATCATGTAAATGTGAGCTATTATTCCCAATTAAATTCAGCCAACTCTGCTTGATGCCTTTTCTCAGCATCTTCTTTCCACTCAGCACTCGTTAATAGGATTTTCTATAAGTATTCAAGTTTTTTTTCATGGTTATTTCTGCTGTTTCCTTAGATACCAAGTTCCTTGATGGCAGACAATCTCTTCTATCTTCTATCTTTACTGAACAGATATCAGTTGATTGATTCTGTTTTAAGATTGTGTTGATTTGCATATATAGTTGATCAGTTCATTGAAAATGGCTAATCAGAATCCTGAAAGATCATAGAAGGTTTAGGATAGTGAGGCTAGGGATAACCTTTAGAATAAGAAACTGATGATGTTGAGGAGCTACTGGACAAGTGAGGCAATCATTTTAATACCTGTTGGAAAATTGAACATATTTATGCAGCACTTTTCCTTCGAGGATTTAAGGATTTTGTTTAAAATCACAATTCATCCATGAGATAAATGAAATGTCTCTACTTAAGTAACTGAGAAACAGAGGCACAGCAAAATGCGATTACTTAGCAGGAATTACTGATTTCTAGTTGATAAAATTCCAGATAAAAACAATTTTTGCTAGTTTGGTTTTTTTATCACCTTACTATCTTTGCAGAGGTTAAACTTTCATGACCCTTTGTACTTTTGTATTGTCCCACTGTTATATTGGATTGTTTCCCAGCATGGTGACTGAGGAGTCATCATTTAAGCTAAGAAACAAATCTAAACTGAATTTATTTTTCCATCAAAACCTATTCCTCCTCCTGACTTCCCTGTTTTTGTCTGTGGCACTGCCATTGACCGAGCCACTCATGCCTGAAACTTTAGTCATTTTTGATTCTTCTCTTTTCCTCATCTTGCACATCTGATCAGGTAACAAATCTCACAATTTTACTTCCACAGCAGTTCTCATATCCATCTCCTCTATTCACACAATTTCTATCCTGGTCCAGAATATAATTACCTTGACTATTATAAAAGCCTCCTAACTGAATTCTCTGACTCCAGTCTTGCCATTCTTCTCTCTGAAGTATACAGATTCTCCCTGCTCCCCTCCAAGAGGGTCTATGTATATATTTCAAGGAGTCTGTGAACTTGGATAGGAAAAAAAAATCTTTATTTTTTTAACTAACCTTTGTTTTCATTTGTAATCCTATGTAATTTATCATATGCATTTGAAAATCATCATTCAGAAAATGGATCTATAGGTTTCACCAGATTGCCAAAAGGGTTTATTATCCCCCCCCAAAAAAATAGAAAAACCCTAGTCCTAATCTATTCTTCTTATCTTAGAATTCTTAGTTTCCTATGATACAGCTCAGGCATTACTATCTGCATAAGGCTTTTCTTGGTTCCTCTGCTGGCTGTTGACTTTTCCCCAAATTGTGTTACTTTACATCTGTTGCTTTTGATAAAAAGAGAATATTTTTATAAAGTACTTTGCGAACCTTAAAAAGCTATGTAACTGCTAGCTACATTATTATTATTATTATTATTGTTAATATGTTTTTATTTTTCATTTGTTATCTTTTCCATTAGGACACAAGTTCCCTGAGCAGATTAACTTGATTCCTTTTGTCTTTTTAACCATTAGGCTAGAACAGTGCCAGTAGCATAGTAGGTGCTTAATAAATGTCTGTTAATTGTTGCTTGATCATGTTAATCTTCCTTACAAATCTGATAATGTGATTCCTTTACTCAAAACTCCTTAATGGTCTAGTGAATAAAGTATAAATCCTTTAAAATTGCCCATAAGGATTCACATAGTCTGACTCTATCCCTTTATATTTTAATTAGATCCTCCCTAGCATACCCTATTCAATGTTCCCCAAACAGAAATCTAACTCCACACCTCCTCTCTCACTATTTCTTCTTACTGGAATGCCCACCATTCTATAGCTCTGTCTTTTGCAATTCTACTCATATTACAAGACCCATTGATAGGACAACTTTGTGCCATAAGGGAATTATTTGAAGGGACTAGTGGCATTTTACTTCAGGAAAGAAAAGAGAATACATAATATAGTTTTCTTTGAAAACTTGAAGGAAGTTTAGGTTGAAGAAAAACTAGATGTGTTCTACTTAAGTCTAGAGGGCAAGATTAAGAACAATGGGTAGAAATTAAAAAGAAACAAATTCAGGCTAGCTATTCAGGACAATGCCCTAAAAACTAGAGGTAGCTAGAATGTCAATGAAGAACTGTCAGAAGGTGACAGTTTTCTCCTTGTTGGAAATCTTGAATGCAAAGATTGAATGAATAATTTGGTAGACTTTGGATAAAATAGTTTTTCAGGTATAAATTGGATTGGATGACTGTTGATGATCCTTCTAACTGAAATTTGTGATTATGGCACCCTGTTCAAATCATACCCTCTTCACGAAGCTTCCCACTCCTGCCTCCATAAACTCTTCCCAGTCCCTCCGATAGGGATCAATCCTGATAAGAAATGATTTTTCTTTTCTCGGGCTTCCTATAGCTCATTCTTTGTAGGTTGTACCATCATCATGTCATGTTTTGAATGATCGCTTTTTGTGAGTGAGCTCTGTCTCCCTTTTCTTGAGGGTAGTGCCCATATATCATTCATCTTCATCTATTTAAAATTGAATAATAGGCTATTTTCTTTTTCTTTATTATGAACTTAAACATCAATAAGAAAGAAAATCTCAACATATGAAGAAAAGAAAAAGAAGTTTGTCTATATGAAATTGTGAAGTTTTATTTTGTACAGTTTAATATGTGTGCGTGCATACATAATTATATGTATATATAGAAATACATATGTACATATAGTAACATAGTATGTATTATGTATATGTGTCTATATCTATTTATCTATCTATCTTAGGAACACTGTTATTACCAAACTTTTACTTCTTGTTTGTATTCCATTTGGAACTTTCTGCATTTCTTTTCTTTTGTTTTTAAAAATTTCATTGACATTCTTTACTTTTCCTTTTTTATCATCATCACTACCCCCCCCCCCAATTCCATCTTTTATCTGTATTATTGTAATAGCCTCCCAATTTTCCTCTTTGCATCTAGGTTATTCAGTCTCCACTTCATCCTCCAAAGCACTGCCCTGTTGAAATTTTCCAAACACAGGTCTGATACTTGCTCTATAAGTTTTAGGAGTTCATTATAAAATATAAATTCTTCCTTCTTTTTGGAACTCATAGCACTTAGCAGCGCAGCCCCACCTAATCTCCCTAGTATGATTATATATTTTTCTACCTCATGAACTGTATGTTCCAAAACAACTGGTCTACTTCCTGTATGTAGCATATATATCTCCATTTTTCCATCTCTATGCCCTTGTATAGGTTGTCCTCCATGCCTGAAACCTTGTCTCAGTTCCACCTGTTGGAATTTCTGCCACTGTTCAAGTTTTAGCTTGTGTGACCTCTGACAAGAGCCATCTGATTTTTCTAGCTGTTAGTATTGCCCCTTTCAGAAATTTATTTTTGTTTGTTGTTGTTCAGTCATTTTCAGTTGTGCCCAACTCTTTATGGTTCAATTTGGTGTTTGCTTGGTAAAGATACTGGAGCAGTTTGACATTTCCTTCTCCAGCTCAATTTACAGATGAAGAAATGGAAGCAAATAGAGCTAAGTGACTTGGCCAGGGTCACACAGCTAGTGCTTGAAGTTGGGTTTGAACTCAGGAAGATGTGTCTTCCTGACTCCAGGCCTGATGCTCTATCTGCTGTGCCACCTAGCTGCCCTTTATTTTTATTTACTTGTCATAGTTATTTTATCTGTAGATGTTTCCTCCGAGCAGAATGCAAACTCCTTGAATGCAGGACTGTTTTGTTTTTATATCCTTAGTGCCTGTATATTGAATTGAATTATATTGTATCTCCTGTAATATTTAGTGCCAGAGGTCAGCATTCGAGAGTTGCTTAATAAATGTTTATTCAATTTCAGTAAGGGTGAAACTGCTGAATTTACATAAGGAAATTAGAATGACATTTGAATTGGAGGCAGCAACGGTATTGGAAAGAGCACTAGATTTGGAGACAGAGGACATGGGTTTGAATCCAGCCTCTGTTACTTGTTACCTGGTTGTTACCTGGAATCCAGCCTCTGTCACTGTACCTTGTTACCTGGTCTTGGACAAATAATTTTACCCTCTCTGGACCTCAATTTCTTCATCCATAAAATAAATAAAAATATAAATAAAATATAAAAGAAATATAAAATAAAGGGGTTGGATGATATGACTTTCAAGGTCCCTTCTCTTCTGAATCCGTGATTCTTTGATCTGTAGTATAATTGGAAGATCACTAGCCTCACTTTATAACTTTGACTCTATGTAACACAAGTGCGTAATCTTCAGTTTCTTCTAGAAAATGACAATCATATTTCTACTATATACCTCACAGGTCAATTTGTAAACCCCACAATGTTGGTTAATAGAAAAATCTGACACAATATCTAACAACTGCATTTTTAAACTATGCTGCCTGCGCTTGCAGCACTAACTGAAAGATGGGAGCATTAATAAACTTGGGCCAGTTGGGAATTTGAAGCATTCATACGTTTATTACATGGACGCCAACCAAATCTCAAATAAGCATGTGAGGGTCCAAGTTTATATACTATAGCTAAAGCACTTACATCATACATTTCTCATGGGAAACTTCACTTACATGAGGTGCTTAGCTTGCAACCTTTAGGAGGCCATTCCCTTGGGACACTTCCCTGCTTTCTTATCTCATGTGTCACTACTTTATCTATGCTACTCAAGTGGCCAGGGCTTCAGGGGCAGTCAGAATGTTCTAAGCCTCCCTTGCAAGGGAGGGTGAGTAATGGGGGGTGGTGAGTCAACATCCTGAGATACTGGCCCAAGCAGGTGGAAACAGGCTCAAGGGGGTCCTTGGCCTGGATTCCAGCCCATGGCAGACCCCTCAGAGCTAACCCTCAACAGCACCCCCTACAAAACTATGATTATCCTTTCCATATTGCAATTTTCCAATCATGGTTTCTACATAGTGTAGTATATAGGTCAGTATAAGAAATTAAATGGGAATTTTTTGGGAGTTTTGTCTAAGCCTCACATAAAGGCTAGCAGATGACATAGAAAAAAGTTTAGAAACTCAGAAATGCATAAAACACATGCATAGTATCATATAATGTAACCTATGACCAAATAGTCCAAATTTTATAATTTATATATATAGTCCAAATATAATATATAAATTTATAATTTATACATATAGTCCAAATAAGGTACTGTAAACGCCCTTTAAAAGAACAAGAAAAGTATTCAGACCTCTCTGGTATGAAGAGAAGGCTGAAAAATTTTACATGAATTTTCCAGATTGCAGGTCATGGTACCTCTAACCCTCAGAATGTGGAAGGATAACTGCAGAGCAGTTTTTAAAAATTATATTCAAATCACAGTGGTGTAGGGGCTCTGAACTCTCATGGATAATAAATTTACCATTATAAGAGAATAACTGAAAATATTCTTCAGTCTTAAGGAAAATAAGAACAGCTTTATGGGTTAATCATTATGCTGAGAGGAAATATAGCTTCCTGAGGCATAAACTGTATCCTTCTGACTTGTATACAGTGGAACCCAGTGCTTTTATCTCCAAAAAGATAAATTGTATCTTTAATAATCATGAATCATAATTAAAATAGAATTTTTCCAGAGGAACTTTTAAAACTTTGGGATTGAATTTCTTCATTGAATCTCAGAAAAATCGTAAATAAAAATGGCAGAAAATGTAAGAGAATTGTCCTCAGCACATAGAAATGCCTAGTAGAAAATACTGATTGTTTTTTATTTTCATCCATGTTTAAAAATTTAACAAACGATCAATTTAAGTTGAATTTTACTTCCATATTTGCATATTTGTGGAAAACAAAATCCCATTCTGCCACTGTAAGTCACTGTTCATAAACCTTGATCTTACTGAATCAATCTTTGTTCTATTATCTTTCTAGCATGGTGGCTAGTCAGGGACTGCTAGGTTGAGGCCACAAGAACTGGCAACTTGTATTAAACCTTGTTCTTTACTTGCTTTTGAAGTTTGCCCTGGGTCCATTGATCTGGAGTTGTCTTTCTCTTTAATTAGGAAATTAGAATCTCTTTGCTTTAGTTCTACTCCAACTTCAAATTCCGGGTGTGTTAAGGGGGGTTTATTTTTGGTTCTAGCGTAAGGAGTCCTTCCCAGCAAGTGTGGGGCTGGAGGAGAGGCTAACTGGGGCTACCACAAACCCAATGCCTCTTCTATATTACAGCTTTTCAAATATTTGAAGTTTGTTATCATGCCCCCCTAAGTCTTCTCTCTAAGACTAATTGTCTTTAGTTCATTTAGCACATGCTGTGCAGTACAGGAAAAGAAAAAAAGAAGAAAGAAATATTAGATATGCAGTCAAAGGACCTGGCTTTGAAACTCCGTTTTGCTATTCATTATTTGCTTGCCCTTGGACAAATCAATTAACCTCTCTGGGCATCAGTTTCATTAACTATAAATGAAGGCACTGAATTAGAAAATCCCTTTGCAACTTTTTACCTTCCTACTTTTTCATTCTTCTTTGCTCCCCTTTACACACTTTATAATCCAGCTAGACTGACTGGCTGGCTGTTCTTCACACAAAATACTCCATTTCCTGACTCCATGCCTTTTCAAAAGTTATCTCATTTTTGGGTGGGGAAGAGGAAAGGCAAGGAAATCTGGGTTAAGTGACTTGCTCAGGGTCACACAGCTAATACATGTGTCAAGTGTCTTGAGGCCGGATTTGAACTATGGTCCTCCTGACTCCAGGGCTGGTGCTCTCTTCACTGCATCACCTAGCTGCCCCCTAAAAGTTATCTCTTGACTTTTAATCATCCCCCTTCTACCTATACATCCTAGATTCCTTGACTTGCTTTAAGACTCAAATAAAATTCTGCCTTCTGCAATAGGCCTTTCCTATTAGGTACCCCTTTCTAAGTGCCTCATTTTTGAGAGTAACTTTCATCTACTCAGTATGTATTTTTTTTTTTGATTTTTTCTTTTTTTGGAGGGCAATTGGGGTTAAGTAACCTGCCCAAGGTCACATGGCTAGGTTTTTGTTTGTGTGTGCGTTAAGTGTCTGAGGCCGGATCTGAACTCAGGTCCTTCTGACTCCAGGGCCAACGCTCTACTCACTGCGCCACCAAGCCGCCCCCAGTATGTATTTTTTTTTTTTTTCTTTAAACAAATACTTTATTAACTTCTGTTTTACATCATTCATTTCCGCCAGATTTTGAGTTACAATCATTTTCCCCCCATTATTCCCCTACCCAACCTCCCAGAATAGCAGTCCCACAAGATATCGCTTCCTCCAATCTGCTCTCTCCCATACCTTCTCCCATACCCCCATCGACTTTTCCATTAGAGGAAGATGAATCTTTGTGTCCCAATGCCTGCACATCTTATCTCCCAATTATAGGCAAAAGAGTATTAATAATAGTATTTATATATATTTGAAACATTTAATGTTAAGACCTCGAATTTCAGATCCATTTCCTTCCTCCCTTGTCACCCATTCCCTCTTGGGAGATAAGTAATTCAGTATATGTTGTACATGTCTAGCTATGCAAAACATTATCATAGTAGATATATTGTACAAGGCTGCTTATAATTCCCTCCCACTCATCCCACCCCCCACCTGGTCCATTCCCTACATGATCCTGTCCCTCTTCTATAGTGGGTACTTCCAACCTCCCCTCACCCCAAGGATGCCCTCCCATCCATCATCCCTCCTCTCATCCCCCTTCCTGCTGCAGGTTGAGATATCCCATTTAGTATGTATGTCATTTTCTCCCTGAACCAAATTCAATGTGAATGTGGTTTTGCCTTTTTAGCCTTCCTTATTCTCCCCCTCCTTTGCAACCACTTCCCTGCATGAGATAGTTTACCCTACCCTGTCTCTCCCCATCTCCTCTTGCCACTTTCCTCTCTCACCTCATAATTTCATCCCTTGAGTATTCTCCCTTCCCAACAAATTCAACCTATGCCCTCTATCCATATATAACTGTAACCATATACACACACATTCACATATGTATTCATATGACCACACCCCCTTCTTCCATTATTTTCATAGTGAGAAAGATATCATCAGTCACAGTTATTGCTTTTCCATATAGGAATGTAAATAGTTCAACTTTGATAAGTTCCTTTTGATTTCTTTTCCCTGATTACCTTCTCAGGCATCTCTTCCTTCTTGTGTCTGGATGTCAAATTTTCTATTCAATTCTGGTTTTTTCCTCAAGAATGCTTGAAAGTCCTCTATTCCACTGAATGACCATATTTTCCCCTGAAACAAAATACTCAGTTTTGCTGGGTAGGTGACCCTTGGGTTCATTCCCAGGTCTTTTGCCCTCTGGAATATCATATTCCATGCCCTTCGATCCCTCAGTGTAGAAGCTGCCAGGTCCTGGGCTATTCTGATTGTGTTTCCACAATATTGAAATTGTTTCTTCCTGGCTGCTTGTAGTATTTTCTCCTTGATCTGGGGATTCTGGAACCTGGCTATAATATTCCTGGGAGTTTTCTTTTTGGGATCTTTTTCAGGAGGTGATCTGTGGATTCTTTCAACCTCTATTTTGCCCTCTGGATCTAAAACATCAGGGCAGTTTTCCTTGAGAATTTCTTGAAGGGTGATTTCTAGGTTCTTTCCTTGATCATGGCTTTCAGGTAGTCCAATAATTTTAAATTGTCTCTCCTGGATCTATTTTCCAGGTCAGTGGTTTTTCCCATGAGATATTTCACATTGCCTTCTAATCTTTCATTTGTTTGGATCTGCTTAACAGCATCTTGATTTCTCATAAAGTCACTAGCTTCCATTTGCTCCAGTCTAACTCTGAAGGAATGAATCTCCTCAGTGAACTTTTGAGATTCTTTTTCCATCTGGCAAATTCGACTTTTTAAGGCATTCTTCTCCTCATTGCCCTTTTGGGCCTCCTTTGCCATTTGAGTTAGTCTATTTTTTAAGGTGTTGTTTTCCTCAGTCAGGCTGTTGACCCTCATTTCATACTTTTCCTGCATCCTTCTCATTTCTCTTTCCAATTTTTCCTCCACTTCTCTTATTTGATTTTTAAAGTCCTTCTTAAGGTCCTCTATGGCCTGCAACCCGCTCATGTTTTCCCCTGGGGCTTTTGGAGCAGGACTTCTGACCTCACAGTCCTTTTCCCGCTCTATGCCCCCAAAATAGGAGTCTAGGGTTGCATTTTTCTGTTTCCTTTGCCTTGGCATGTTGCCACTTAATTGCTTGACTTTTGGGCTTGTTGCCACACTATGGCTTTAAGGCCAGATAGAGGAATTTTCGTCCCGAACGTGTGGGGGGCAACTTCCGTTTCTGGCAAGCTGTAAACCCACCCACAACTTCCACCCTAGATCACAATCCAGATCCAGGGAGGTTAAAGCAAGAGCGATTACCCCCCAAGACTGATCGCTGGATCTCCCCACGATTTGTAGGCTGGGAGCCGGAAATGCCTCTGAAAACTACACAGTGGCGCGTCTCCTCAGCAGCTTCTAGCCCCCAGGGGAGGGAGCTGACGCATTCCCCAAATACAGGTCCCAAAGTCCATAGGACACTAACCTCTTACTTTGTCCTAGGCAAGTCTATGTTGATAATTCTGGAGTCTCCACAGCTCCTGGTGTTCTGGGGTTCCTCCAGCCGGCTGCTGGCCCTGCCGCCCTGGGGCTAAAACCTCGGCTCACGTGGACCTGGGCTCGGCTCGGCTCTGGCGCTCTGCGCGCTGCCGGCTCCCAGACCACTGCGCTGGTCCTTCCTGCAGGGTGCTGGGCTGTCCTCAGCGGGAGGTTAGCTTCTCTGTGTCGTTCTGTGGGTGCTGGGGCTCCAGAAGATTTTCAGAGTCCTTTTTTTACATAGTTTGTGGAGAATCTGGGGGCAGAGAGGCTTGGAAGAGCTGTTTCTACTCCGCCATCTTGGCTCCGCCCCTCCCAGTATGTATTTTTTATATATCTATTTTCATGTTGTCTCCCCCATTAGAATTTGGGCTACTTTGGGACAAGGATTGTTTTTTTTTTCTTTTTACTTTTCATTTCTTTGTATCTCTAGCACTTGGCATAGCGCCTGTTCATATAATAAATACTTAAATACTTGTCAACTGACGGACTGACTGTCATTTGTGGAATTGCATGTAGGGAAGGAAGTAGCTTCTAAAGTAATTTCTACATCTAATGTCTTTTGAATCAACCAGTTTCATTATGAAGAAGAGAAAGGCCCAGAGTAGTTAAATGACTGTCTTAAGGTTACATAATTAGTCAATGCAAAGGTGAAATTTGAACCAAGGCCTTCTGATGGCAAACCCAGCATTCCTTTCTCTGTACCTCTTTCTTCATTTTTAAACTGAGCTGAAGCCAGATGTTACGAATGGGAAATGAAGATCCAAAATGACTTCCAGGTTCTAGACTGGAGTGAAACTGGATCATGAGTTTAATTTAGGAAAAGTAAAATGGAGTGGAGGACCACCAGGTGGCACTGAGGTGTGCTCACATAGTTCATTCTTAGATGATTTGAAGGAAACACTGTCCAGTGGAAGGAGGGCTGGCTTTGGTGTTAGGTTCTTGTTTCACTTCTCTAGTAGTTCAGTATAGAGTTCTGTGACCCATGAAGTATATTTTCCCCACACCATTTCTGTTTTACGAACTAGCCTACCTTACCCAGCTACTTGCCTTGATGTTTTCTGGAAATGTACCTTTCTCATCTTTATTTCTATATCTGGTCCATATAAGACCTTTATAGCAAAGTAGATGATATTTGATGTAATGCCAACCCTGCCTTTAGAGTAAAGGGCAGAAATGCTGTAATCTGACTGAAAACTTTACATTCACACTGACATTTTTGAAACTGAATTGCAAGACCATGCCCTCATTAGAGCCTCCATTAGAACATCCTGTAACTTGTTCCTTTTTTTTTGATGATACTAAAAGGGTTTTAATTTGTAGTTTTAAACATTGATTGATTCAAGACTGAAATTTTTGCTGACATACTACTAGTAACTGGACAGTGGGTTTCCTGGCTGGAGATGTATACTCTTGGGACGTGGGAATAGGGGTAGGGAATTATACTCTGAGCTGTAACACTGAACATTATGTCCATCAATCACTCAACTAAGCATACCACTACCACTTTGGGGGAGGACAGATGGTTCCAGCCAGGAGCAGATGCTTTATTGTATGCTGGGAATCTGGGGACTAGAGGTGATGATGAGTGAAGTAAGTACACATGTTCTAATTATAATTATAATTGTATTTTATCATATCTTAACAATAATTATTTTTACGTTAATATATTATGACAGCTATGCAGTGTAGTGTGGAGTCAGAAGACCTGAATTCAAATTTACCCTCCAATACTTGCCTGCTATGTGACTTTGGGTAAGTCACTTAACTTCTGTTTGTCTCAGTTTCTTCATCTGTAAAATGAGGGTGATAATAATAGTACCTAATTCCCAGTGTTGTTGTGAGGATCAAATGAGATATTTGAAAATGCTTTATAACCTTAATTGCCTTGCCTTCTCCCCTCCAACAAAAGAAAAGAAAATGCTTTACAAGCATTAAGGTGCTCCATAAATTTTAAAAAGAGCTGGTCTATTTGGTTTCCTCAAGGTCTAAATCTGTGATTTTGTTATCTTACTGAATATTACTGACAAACTATGCACATATTTTTTGTAGACTATTGCAAAAGTGGATAAAATAACATTTAAAAAATTAAATGAAGGTGTTAGAATGAAAGTTCATCTTCAAAGGCTCATTGAAAATCCTTGGTACATTTCAGTAGCAAATAGATATTTGGGAATTATATGTAACTTATCCTTTACCAGAAAACTTTGATTTCTTCTTATAGATTCTATATTTCAAAACCTTTTTATTTTATGTAGCTTTGAGATTAATTATTTAATATAGTGAGATCTATTTAGAATGTTTGGTCTATGATAATGCTTTGATTTGAGCATAGCATAGTTTAGTTAGTAAGGATATTTTGAGGTCTGTATTTTTATGATGTAGTGAATATGTTTTCTGATAGTTTATGAATAGTAGTATACTTCTGATATAATTCTAAGTACCAGATTGTGTCTTGGTAGTTATTTGATAGATGTGAATTTTTTTTCAACTAACAGTGATATGTTGCCCAGTTTCTGCTATTTCCTTACATAATTACTACATTTCTCAATAAGCCTGTGCTCTTCTTTGTAATTGGACTAATGTCTAATATGAATGTATTTGCAGATCCTATACTGGACTATATGCTGTCGTGGAGGGGTGGGGGGAGGGAAGTAAAGGAAATTTGAAAATCAAGGAACTATGGAATTGAATCTTGTTAACTGAAATTAAACTAATAAATTAATAAAAAAAAGAAATTCTTGCTAACATTAAAAAAAATAAGCCTGGGCTCTTTCTGGATAACCCTTATGTACTTTCTGATGCTGATGACTTGAACCTAAATTTCCATAATAAATTGTGGGGAGCCAAAGAGGCCTGTTTCAGGACTCAGATATTAAATCCTAATAGTGGACTTTAAAACAAGAATCTCTTTGAGATGCGACTTTTTGTCGTTAGCTCCCGAGTTCTTTGTTATGGGTTACACTTATAAGGATGTTATCTGAGTTCTGAGATCAATAGGCTATACACCAAAATTTTAGTTATTAAGAGCTAAAATATTTGATTCAGCACTCAGGTACCTTTGGATGGTCAGCTCTAAACGTGATGTCTTTTGAGGATTGCAGCTTTGGCTTTGAAGTTTGCTCTCAATTTTATTCGTTTATGACTCGGGCTGCATTAGCAGGTACCTGAGGCCTAGATCAAAGGTCTTACCCTAAGACTTTAGTCTCCTAGATAACAAATCCTTATTAAATGATCTATTCTGTGCTACTTCCAGGATATGACAGACTAAGATAATGATAAGAATACTTGAGTCCCCTTCCCTTGTCTCATTTGGTCTACAAAAACCTTGTCTTAAGAATCAATAAACGGAGTTCATGGTTCTTCCTTGAACTACCCATATGGCCTGGTCATTTCTTATTCACATCTCCAAATCATGCTAAGTGCTGGACACTGAGCAGCCCATGGCAATAAATCCTTTGTTTCTTTTTTTTTTTAAAATTATTTACTTTTAGTTTACAACGTTCAGTTCTACAGTCTCTTAAGTTTCAAATTTTCCCTCCCTCCTTCTCCTCCCCCTTGTCCTCCTCCAGTGGCATGTAATCAAATATAGGTTCTACAAATACCTCCACATTGAATGTTAATCATGTTGTAAAGGATTATAACCAATGGGCTGAACAATGAGAAAGAAGGGACAAAAGTAAAAAAAAGCACAAACGAGAGAGAGCAAATAGTTTGCTTCAATCTGCAGACTCTGTAGTTCTTTCTCTGGATGTAGATATCCCTTTCCATCATGAGTCTTTTGTAGTTGTCTTCTACCCTTGTATTGCTGAAAAGAGTCCAGTCTGTCAAAGTTAGTTGTCACAATATGATGTGTCTGTTAATTGTGTACAGATTTCTCCTGGTTCTGCTCTTCTTGCTCAAGCATCAGTTTATATGTCTCTCCAGGTTATTATGAAGTCCGTCTGCTCCTCATTTCTTACAGCACATTCATATTTCATTACATTCATATACCACAACTTGTTTAGCCATTCCCCAATTGATGGGCATCCCCTTGATTTCCAATTCTTTGCCAACACAAAAAGAGCTGCTAAAAATATTTTTGTACATACGGGTCTTTTTTCCCACTTCTGTGATTTCTTTGAATCCCTGTGTTTCTATAAAGAAATCTGCATGACTTAGCTACTTGTTCAACATTAATTTATTGACATATCATTTGCTGAATTTATGTGGACATCTTTTATGGAGAGCTTTTTAATTCCATTCTTAGATTTTAGCCACTTCATAGGCTCCATCCAAAAGTAAAAACTTTCACTTATATTTGACAAATTTAATTGTTTTACGAAGTGATTTCTTCCAGTTTCTGGAAGTTTTAAATAATGTATTCTTAGCATATCTATCTCTATCTCTATATCTATATCTATATATCACTATTCTCCCTCTTTTTTGATGAGGAAAGGTTAATCTTTCCTCAACTTCATTAGGGTACTGGCCCTGTTTTTCATTAATACTATGGAGGTTTTTATTAAGATACTTTCCAATTTTGTTATTGTCCATTTTTGTTAGTTCTGAAAGTGTACATTAAGGCTGACATCATTTAACTGTTAATTTCTTTAAGTTTCTTCTTCATTATCTTCCTCTTTATAATAATAATTTCTGTTAGTAATGTTATGTGGTTTTGCTATAATTCAATATTTGATTATACTTTTTATTTTTCTTTTTTCTGATTTAATTGATGTAAGAACATATAATAACAAAAACAGGAGCAAAAGTCCATAATTTATCATTTCAGAATTGTCTGGGGATACTGAGAATTGATATGACTCACCAATGGTCAGATAGCTACAGGCAGCATGATTCCAGAAACTAGCTAAAGGAGGCCAAAGGAGGGTGATTTGTGGGGTATCATCAATGGTGAAGGTACCCCTAAGTTTGAAAGTTCCTACATTTGAAAGTTCCTAAAAATTCAGGGATCAGATCTTCTAAAGAAAGATTTTCTAATGCTAGATGATTCTGGGAGAAAGAGGATCACTTCTTTGGTTTCTCAGCAGCATATCATAAAGGCAATGCCAGTGAGTTATTTGGATAGTGTTGGACTGATGGGAAAGTGACTGCTTGTTCTGCAGCCTTCAAAGTATGTTGGTTTTTGTAGGGTAGCTCAAACCATAAAGGAGCATTATGAGTCTGGGAGGGATTGTTTGGGACTATGAAAAACAAAGACTCATTAGAATATCAGAATTTTCCATATTTGACTATTATGATCCTCTGTACCCCTTATAATTTCCCATTTTTTATATTGGAATGTGTCCTGAAATAATGGCTGAGGTGTTGTTAATTAAGCCAAGAAGCAAATCTGAGAGTGAGTAGGAGGAGCCATATGTTTTTATCATATTTATTGGGAATTATAGATAGAGATGTGATTGTGTAAAAAGGACCAGGAAAATGTGCTTATAGTTACTGTGTAGCATTTGCCAAAAGCCAGCACAGCACATTCATTTCTGAGCAGATAACTGCTCAGACTGGTCACCTCCCCAGAAGACTGAACTCAAAAGATTGCTTCAGGAGATACAACTGTTTTCCAAACTGAAAAGGAAAGATTTCTTTAGTTCATAGCTCTGTCTATAGACTCCATTGTTCTTGTTTAGTTGTTTCAGTTGTATCCAATTCTTTGTGAATCCATTTGGAGTTTTCCTGGCAGAGATGCTAGTTTGTCATTTTCTTCTCTGTTGAATTTTATAGATGAGGAAACTGAGGCAAACAGGGTTAAGTGACTTGCCCAAGGTCACACAGCTAGTAAGTGTCTGGGACTACATTTTAACTCATGTCTTACTGACTCCAGACCCAGCACTTTACCTAGCTGCCATAGAGTCTGTTACAAGAAGAAAGCTTGTAAGATAGTTTGATGAGAATAAGGCTATGTCTTCAGACAAAGCCACCGACCATATTGACTATTTTACCTCAAATAACTTGATCAAGTTTATACAAAACAACAACAAACAACAAGAATTTTTCCCTAGTTATTATCACTTTTCCTTTTGAAACAATTTTACATTACATTTGAGGTAGCAGGCTACCCTACTAGATGGTTCTGGTTTTGGCATCTGGGGAGACCTGCATTCAAGTCCTTCCTGCCTCTAAGACATATTGTCTGTGTGACTCTTGGCAAGTCACTTAGCCTTTTCAGTGTCCCAGTTAACCCTCTATGACTGTATGTATCCAGACTTCCAACCAGAGACTTGGGCATTTTGCATGCTATTGAAATATGTGGAGGGATATGTGATATGAAATTGATGTAGAGAATGATGAATGTGACATGATACTACTATGTACATTCCCAAGTGGTGTTGAGGCCAGAACTTCTCTGGGGAGAAAGAGACATGTGGTTGCATAGATACTCTTCAGGAGAGACATATGAAGAGAGATGAGAAACTATATCCTTCTCTTTTTGTTTGAGATGCAGAAGAGCTCTATCACTCATGTATTTTCTTCTACATACTAATTTAGAGAACATTTCCAATTTCTATTTGTGATTTTGCTTTTATAAATAGGTTTATTTGCTTTTAGCTATTTATAAAGGTCTTTTGTATAACCAATGTTTGTTGGAAAGGGTGAATATCAGCTTGGGGCTACCTTCTCCCTTAAGAGTGACTACAGAAATAGATTTCCTTCTGAACTCAGATTTGTGCTTTCAGACTAGAGATATCTGAAGGAAATAGACACAATACTAGTTCATCATTCTTTTTGAAGAGGAAAGGAGAAAAGAAGACCTGGCAACATGATGCTCCTGAGGCTTTCCTATCTGCCTCTCTCTTTATCCTACATACACTTAAGGTAAAATCCTGACAGAACAGACCCTACTTTGGCTCTCTTCCACTCCACAGAGGCTAGCCAGGTCTCAGATCACATCTATCTTGGCCATACACAAACCACAACTATACATTTAGAAAACCCATGTGGACGTGCCCATCTTATATATAAATTGAAGAATAGTTGCTGATCTGCTTTGATAGGAATGGTCTATATGAAATTACAGATTCATACTTTACCTTTGGAGGGGAGTCCAAATGGCAGGGGAGCATATATTTTGAGCCTGGAAGGGATGGTGGAGGATTATATGAGAAAGAGAGACTAACTGGAATGTCAAAGAGTTGTCTAGATAGCAATTCCATACCCTCCTGGGCTAGAGTTGATGGAATGTCCTAAGGTACTTATTTTGCAGCTGTTCATACTTTCCTATGAATTCCTTGCATATTTTGCATTTTCTGTGGGGGTGAAGGAAAATAAAGGAAATATATTTTTCTCTCTCTTGTATTTGTACATATACATGCATATATGATCTAAAGTATATATGTATATCTGGTATAAAGGCTGGAATCGAAAAACAAAAGTGAAAATAGTCTTTTCTCAAAGAGCTTATGTTCTTTGGTCAAAGAGAATATGTGCATATGTGTATATGCATGTGTATGTTTTGGGAGTAAGTAGTATGGAGTTACATTTTTCTTTTTATGTTGATGTCTAGGAGTATGCTAGAGCCAGTTCAAACCAGGTCTTAGGGTGTATGGTGAAATTTTCAGTGTGAAAATTTACCCTTTTGTAAATCAGCAAATACTACAAATCAGGGCTTGATTTATTTTATTGTTGGTTGTTTAGACTTAAGAAAGTGTTAATATGAAAATAAGGAAATGTTAATAATGCAGATTAATCTTTGAAGCATGTTGTAAGTACATTTTCCCCCTGGAGATCCTGTTGTTAAATATTTATTAGCATGTCTCTAACTAGAACCTATCATATTTTTTATGCTTATAGTTTAAGAGCTCAACAGAGCTCCAGCAGTCTGAAACCCTTTTCTGCCATTGCAGATAGGCACTTATCCAGCTTAAAACTCTTAGCAAGTTTTCTGTTTGTTTTTTTTTAATTGCCCAGGGTCATGCAGTGAGGATTTGCCAGAGATAGAAGATGAATGCATGCCATCTTGACTCATAGGATATCCCTTTATCTACACTGCTCAGATGACTCTTAAGTCTAGCATTAAGTGGGGACTAGATAAAGGTTTGTTTAATTAAATTTGACAATAACCAAACCACTTTTTAAAAAAATGAATTGATCAGTCTGGTAATTAAATGATATAACTGGTTTTCATAGAGCTAGCCTTAAAGAGTTAAAAAATAGAGAAGTCAAAGGGCAGATAGGAAAGGGAATATTGACTTGTACTGCTAGTTCCTATATGGGACACTGGAGTGTCACTTCAGGACTCTAGATTACAAAGTAGAACTTTTTACTTTTGGAGGGAAAGACACCTTGATAACCCCCTGGTAGTTTGGAGGAGGAAAAATAGTTATTTTTGAGAAACATATTCTTTAGTAAGTTATTCTTGTTTGGTTGTTTTCAGTCATTTCCACTTTTTGTGGTCCCATTTGTAGTTTTCTTGACAAAAATACCGAGTGGTTTTTTTATTTTCTTTTCCATCTCATCTTACAGATGAAGGAACTGAGGAAAACAGTGTTAAGTGACTTGCCCAGGGTCACACAGTTATTAAGTATCTGAGGACACATTTGAACTCAGGAAGATGATTCTTACTGACTCTAGTCCTGGGGCTCTATCTGCCCTTCTTTACTAAAACCTCTTTGTAATATGTCTTATTTTGTGCTAAAACCTCTTTGTAATATGTCTTACTTTGTGGAGGGTATACACATGATGATCAGCCAAACATTTATGAATCATGTATTACATGTACATCATTGTGCCAAACCCCGATGGAAGTACAAAATTCATGTCTATAAACCTCTAAGTACTACAAAAATGTGAGTTATTATTACTTACTTTACTGTGAGTTATTACCCTTACCTTTAAGGAGCTTACGGTCTGTTGGGAGGATGAGCAGATCATTGTAATACACATCAATACATGATTCATACATCAGAAAGTTGTGAAGTAAAATACTATGGAAGCTATAAAGGACTATAGTAAATTCCTTACCCACCTAAATAAAAAGGCTGCTGGAGAGGGTCAACATATTTAGAGAAATATGAGATATTTACATACACATACACAGAATAAGAATGTTGGTGGGGGACACTAACAAAAGAGGAATCAGGAAAAGACTTTTATAGGAGGAGGTATTTGTTCTCATCTTTAAATGGAACCAGGAATTCTAAGAGTTGGAGATAGGGAGGCAGAGTACTCTGGGTAAAGGGGGCAGTCTATGCAAAGACACAGAGGCTGGAGGTATAATGTGTATTTGGAACAGAAGGTAGACTAGTTTGACTGCAGAGTTGAGTATATGAGGGGGTAATAATGTATAATTATCCTAGAAAAATAGATTGCAGTCAGATTATGAAAGGCTTTGAATGCCAAACAGGGAAGTTGGCCTCTCTTTTGTTATAAAGGAAATGAGGAACCGCTATAGCTTTTGGAGTGGGAGGGGATGCTGGTTGACTTTAAGATTGAAAATGTTTTCCATTATATTGTCTAAAGGATGTGATTTGATATTTAAACTACCCCATAGCAGGTCTGGAGCTTCTTCAGATCCATTTTGATGAACAGTATAGCCTACCACAATTGGTAGAACACAAGCGATTAAAAGAAAATCTACCAGTCCCAAATAACAATTATGTGCAGTTTTCTACTCTGTTATGTAATGCAGAAAGCATTTTATATGCATTAAAATGCTATCTAAGTGAGTAATTGTTTTTATGAAGAGTACATAGGCCGAGAAAGGAGAGGTAGAAGCTTGGATCAATTATTGTAAGCTGGCGTTGGAAAATTTCAAAGGGTCTGCGTCTGTTTTGGTAACTACAAGTACCCTTTTCAAGAAGGGAGTCCCTGGGAAGTAATTAGCTGTATAATCAGAATACACAGTAGGTATCTAATACATGTATTTCACATAGAATTAAATGTGGAGGTAGGGTTTCAAACAGAGCAATAGAGGTCTGTAAGAGAGACATGGGTTTTATAATACCCCAAACTAGGGCTCTTTGTTTAAAGTAATTCTCTCGTCTGTTTCCATGACTCAAGGTCCTTTGGTGGTTGAGTTGTTTACTCTCCCCTATACTTCTATATTGATATCGGATCTCCCTTTTCTCCCCACACCCTGTGATCTCCATGTGATCTAGTATATTTTGTCATCTCATCTATCATATTGTTGTCTGTATTGGTTCCCCTCCTAAAACTGAGATTCTCTTCCAGTTCAAGACCACGTTTATACCAAGATCATGTTTCTGGTTTTGGCTGTGCAGACATTACTTATGGTATATGTATTTGATGTGTACCCAGGTATATCATAAATTCTCCCAAAAATTGGCATTTCACATTTCATTTTTAAAGTTTCTAGCTTGAAAATAAGGTTTAGTTGTTATCTTATAAAGTTTACTTAAATATCACTTTAAAGTTTAGTTTGCCTGATGACTATATTAATATTCTTTATAATGAATATTCAACAAAATTTTGCTTTAAAAATAAAGAAATTAGGGGCGGCTAGGTGGTGCAGTGAGTAGAGCGCTGGCCCTGGAGTCAGAAGGACCTGAGTTTGGATCTGGCCACAGACACTTAACACACAAACAAAAACCTAGCCGTGTGACCTTGGGCGAGTTAACCCCAACTGCCCTCCAAAAAGCAACAATAAAATAAAATTAAAATAAAATAAAATAAAGAAATTAAGTTCCCTGGGTGCACACCTATAGTTGTTGATAATATCAAACCATTGACCTACTCAGCCAAACCAAACTACTTCTCAGTTTGTTTTGACCCTTTCCTTTACTTTGGCCTAAACCTCAGGAATTCTCTCCCTTTTCTTTTCTGCCTCCTCATTTCCTTCAAGTCTCAACTAAAGTCCTACTTTCTACTAGAAGCCTTTCCTACTCCTCTCTAATTTTATTGCCTTTCATTTGAAATTACCTGCAATTTAACACACACATATCTGTATCTACATCTATATCTATAAGTATATATTATGCATCTGTATATATGTATGCATGTATTGCATATAGTTGTTTGGATGTCTCTCCCATTAGACTGTGAGCTACTTGAGATCAAGGACCGTTTTTACCCCCAGTTTTCATATGTCTGATGTTTAGCACAGGTGCTTAATAAATGCTTTTTGACTTGATTCTGTGAAAAGGGATATGTTAAACTTAAGATTTTCATATCAGTAATTAAAGTTGAAGAAATATTTCTCCCACTCTCCCCACAATCTCCTTACCATATTCTATAAAAACAGATGTTAAGTTATAGCTGCTGTTGTAAAGGGGGCTGCTGGACTTGGGTTTTAAGACTATTTCTCTCTAGAATTAACTTTGAGATGCAAAGGAAGTGGAATATCCTTTAGTCCAACTGAGTCATTTTAGAAAGTGGACAACAAGGCTTAGAGAGCTTAAATTACTTATCCAATGCATTACAACTATTTAATGGCAAGAATGGGATTAGAGGCTGACCACATTTCCACTCTTCTTTCTACTGCTGCTCATGTTTCTTTGGATCAATGTCTTTGGATCGACTTCTGTTCTTGTGTGACTGAACAGAGTGGGAGAAAGTCACGCAAACCGAGCTGACTGGATAGTTAACAAATTCATATTCTCTAATTGCAATTAAGCCCTCACTGCAAGAAGGCAATTCTTTTACTGCCAATTCATTGATTCTCTGTTCTTTTGCCAGTAGTGCCACTCCACACCTTCTCTTCTTTCCTCAGCCCTCATATACCAGTCATCTCCATTCCCTCAGCTGAGGTGACCATTTCCCGTTGTCCTGATCTATATCTTGCCATCAGACCCAGATCGCTCGGAGGAGAAAGTGAAGCTTGTGACTTTTCACAGCCCTCCCTCACTTAAATCCAATTCACTTGCAAGTCATGGCATCACCTTCCTGATGTCATCGTTCTCTTCAAGAACAAAGGACAAATAACAACTTGTGAGTAGTATGCAGCAGCCCTATTGGGGACCCAACTGACCAGTTCCATTTGGGCAACACAGACAGCTTCTTCCTTCTGTTTCCTTTCTCCTCCCCTCCTCTCTCCTCCTCTACTCTCCTATTCGCTCCCCTCCTTTTCTTTCCCTCCCTATATCCTCTTGTTTCTTCTAATTTCCAAGCTTTTATTCATTCTTTAACTCACTGTGGTTTGACTTCTACCATTATCACTCATTTGAAATTGCTTCCACAAATTGTTGATGAATTCTTAATTGCCAGATTCGGTATTTTCTCAATCTTCATCCTTCTCTACTTCTCTGGAGCATGTGACACTTTCGACCACCTTTTCCTTCTGATTTCTTTTTCCTGCCTGGGTTCTTACAGCATTGCTTTCTCTTAGTTTTCTTTCTACCCTTTAAAACCTTCTCATCCTTAGTTTCTTTTGCTGATTGATATCCACATCATACTTACAAACTATGAGTGGGCCCATCTTGGGAGTTCACTCTATTGACTCTAATCCGATGACCTCAGTGGCTGCTCTAGTTTAATTATAATTTCTATGTTGATAACATCTCTCCCTCTCTCTCTGTCTGTCTGTCTATTGTATCTAACCTTGGTTTCTTTCCTGACCTCCAGTTGTACCTAACTAACCTCCTGTGAGATTTCAAAGTGAATGTCATGTTGTTGTTCAATCCTTTCAGTTGTATCTGGCTCTTTGTGACCCCATTTGAGGTTAAAATAATTACTGGAGTGGTTTTCTATTTCCTTTTCCATTTCATTTTATAGAGGAGGAAACTGAGGCAAACAGGATAAGTGACTTGCCACACAAGTCACCTCAGTGACACACAACTAATGTTTGAGACCAAATTTGAACTCAAGTAACTCCTGACTCCAGAGCCAGCACTCTATACTCCCTTGCTTCATTGTCATATAGAAATCTCAAATCTTACAGGTCCAAAACAGAACTCTTTCTTCCCAAACTGACCATTATTTTGAACTTTTCTGTTATAATTAAGCACACCACTATTCTTTCAGTTGCCCAAGTTTGCCATCTTGGTGTTATTTCTAGCTCCAAACTTTCCCTTACCCAAGAGATGCAATCATTTGTGAAATCTTGTCATTTCCTCTCCCAGAACATCTCTTAAATCTGCCTTCTAGTCTTCTGTTCATGCAGAGTCTAGGTCCCCAGGATCTCTTACCTAGACTTTTGCAATAGTCTCACAATTGACCTTCTTGCGTTGTCTCTCCCTATTTTAATCCCCCCTCTTCACAGCTAACAAAGCAATTCTACTTAAGTGTAGACTTGAGCATGACCTGATACCCCCAGCCCCTTGGCAACAAACTTTCAGTCATCTCTAGGATCAAATATAAATATAAATTCCTCTCTTTGTTATTCAAAGCTTATCATAACCTAGAGCAGTCTTATGACATGTTGTTCCTTTAATTCACTTCATAATACAGTTAAACTATCCTTATTCTTCCTTGTGGCCAGCATTCTGTGGACATAAAGTGCAAAGGCCGTCCCTCTGCCTTTACACTGTCTATCCTTTCATTTCTCCCCCTTCACCTCACCCTCTAAGAAACCCTAGTTTCCTTCAGGACTCAGCCCAGGGACTACTTTCTTCATGATATCTTTTTCTGATTTTCTCTACCTGCTGGTGCTATCTCCCCACAAATTTCCTTCTATTTATTTTGTATATACCTAGATGTCTATGTTTTTCTACCCTTATAAAATGTAAGCTCCTTGAGGGCCAGGACTATTTCATTTTTATCTATGTATCATAAGAGTCTAGCTCAGGCTTGTTGGTTTATTGATTGAAATCATGTGCATTTAGATTGTTATAATTTCATCCTCAAGAAATCATGAAATAATGTATGATTTTTAGGTCATCAGTATCAGTCATGCTTTGTTGAACAATACAGGTATACAAGACATGAGAGCTGCAATCAATGATTTACCCTTGAACTAGTGCAAGTAAGTCATCCAACCTCTTTATACTTTAAGTATATGCCTGAATATATCTTCTCTAAAGTTTTAGAAGTGAAAAGGAAAAAAGGAGGCAGTGAGTCAATGCTCCATATAGATATACAAAAGCATTTTTCCCCTGAAATCAGAATGTAGTCATGTTAAGACAGCCAAATGGATTGACCATTTCACCTTTTTCTGCTATAGTTGTGGTTCCCAAGCTAGTTACTTAATTAGGGTGGGTCTATGATTCTTGGGCTATGTTAATACAGTAATTAAGCTTAAAAACCTACACATTGACCACAGTTACATCAGATTCTTCCTATAACATACATATACACATATGTATATATGTATAGATATATGTGTGTATATATATTTATATTTATATACTATATAGTTTATATGTTATCTATATTATATATACTTACATATATATGTATGTATGCTGTATATTTAGCTAGAGATAACAGAGAAGAGACCAATCACAGCAATATTTCTTGTCCACAAAAGGCTTTATCAAAGAAAACCTGGTTTCACCATTGAAAACACCTTTGATGATGTTGTCTAGACTAGTAGTCTCCAAAGTATGGGGCTTGTCTTGCTGAGGGATGATGGTGTGATCTTAAGGTGTGTACTATCATTTAATTAGAGAGTGAGAATATGAAGTGTATACCACCATCTTCATGGTTGCCAGTTGTGGGGCTTCTCTTTAACATGGCTGCATTTTTGTCCTCTCCTGCCATTTTGCAAGCTCCCAACCTTCCCCTTCTGTATCAGTCATTGGTCCCTTAGGAAAGTTATTACTTAATCATAACCTGGGCACCCAAAATAGGAATTGTACTGATTCCATTGAGAAAATTCCCATTTTTGTGGCCAGGCAAGTGCTTTTTAGAGAAGAGGCGAAGAAATCTGTATTAGGGATTGGTGAATAAGGGCTCTCCACCCCCTTCATTTTTCATTTTTGGTGGGGCAGAGTAAATCTTACAGGGTGAGAAGGCCTAGCTGGGTGGCAGTCTACTCCACAGATATCAGATTATCTTCTCCATTCCATATGCCCATTTACCTGCTAAATCTTTTTGCTTCTATAGCTATGTTTCTCAAGCCTTCTCCACTCCTCTATTAATGATCCCAGTTTACACCCTTATCACTTATCACCCAAAATGCAATGTCCTTTCAATGTCTCCTTGCTTTAAGCTTCTTCATTTTCCATCCCATCCTCCATATACCTGCCAAAGTGATTTTCCTAGAGAGTAGTCTGACCATGCTACAACTTTCCCCAAACCCTTACATAAATATAATAAAAACTTGACTTTTTGGCATTTGATACCCTGTACTAATCCACTTTTCCAGTATTACGCAATTTACCTTAGATCCTGCACTCTACAATTCAATCAAAATGACTGTCTTGATGTTCCTTGCACACATGTAATTATACAACTAAAATATCCAACATTAACAAATAATTAAGCTATTATGATATCTACTTAGTAGAAAACACATAAATAACAATGGATTTATATTGAAAACTATCTGATAGGTTGAAATCTGGGTCAATTCACTCTTGATGGTTTTGCATTATAGATAGTGACTATATTGAGAGAAACAAATCTTGTTGAAAAGCTGTCATGTTCATTGTTTGATGACCTATGATTTGGATCCTTTATTGTTTATCTTTCTATGAGAACATGCCTTTCAAACAGTATTTATTATTTATTGATTTTTAGCATTCTTTAAATTTTTCTAGTTTCAAAATTCTCTCTTCCTCCCTTATCCACTGAGAAGGTAAGCATATCAATTATACATGTGAAATCATGCAAATCACATTTCCACATTAGCCATTTTGTAAAAAAAAGAAATTAAAATAAAGAAATATAATATAAAGAAAATGAGAAAATCATGCTTTAGTTTGTATTCAAAGTTTACTAGTTCTTTCTCTGAAGGTGGATAGCAGTTTTCATCATGAGTCCTTTGGAATTTTCTTGGATCATTGTATTGATCTGAGTAGTTAAGTTTTTCACAGCTGATCATCATAACAATATTGCTATTATTGTGCACAATAATCTTTTGGTTCTGTTCATTTCACTTTGCATCAGTTTATGTAAATCTTCCTATTTTTTTTAAACCATTCCCATCACTATTTCTTGTAGCATAACAGTTTACCACCACAATAATATGCTACAACTTGTTCATTCACTACCTAATTGATGGGAATCCCTTCAATTTCAAATTCTTTGCCATCACAAAAAAGAGTTGTTATAAATATTTTTGTACATAATTACTTTTCCTTTTCTTTTCATCTCTTTGGGGGTATAGATGGGTATGCAGTTTTAAAGCCCTTTGGGCATAGTTGTCAACTGTTCTCCAGAATGGTTGGAGAATTCACAACTCCACCAACAGTTCATTAGTGGACCTATTTTCCGTGATCCTTTCCAACCTTTCTCATTCCTGATAATTGTGAGATAGCAAGTCAGAATGGTTTTAGTTTGCATTTTTCTAATCAATAAAGATTTAAAGCATTTTTCATATGACTATAGATAGCTCTGATTTTGTCTTCTGAAAACTGCTTGTTCATATCTTTTGGCAATTTATGAATTGGGGGAAAGGCTTTTACTTTTGTAATTCTGCTTAGTTCCCCATGTAGTTATCTCTTCCAAATCAGGGGATTTAGAGGTATGATACCCCCATAATCTGGAACATCCATGTAAAATTTTTGACCCTCACTTCGACCAGAAAAGTCTGAATGTTTTTTCTTTTTTTAATGGGGTGTTTGTACTACCTTATTATAAATTTTAGGTTAAATATTTGGTCACAGGCTACTTTATACAATACTATCCATATATTTTATGCATTTCTGAGTTTCTAAACATTTTTCTGAGATATCTGCTGATCTTTGTGCATCTTTCACAAAGCTCTTAAAAAATTCCCACTTAATTTCTTGTGTTGACTTACCATATATCAAAATCACAATGGGGAAAATTGTCATGTGGAAGTGATAGCTGTATGAAAAGAGCAATTTGTCAGAAAATTAAAAAAAATTATTACTTCATTGTCTATGGTACCTCCTATAAAAATGGTAGCTAGAAAAGAAAGCTCATAGAGCCCTCTCTTACAGATTTTTTGAACTGGAAGGAGCCAGTGCTTTATTTAATCTTCCCCACTCTATTTTATAGATCAGGGGAATGAGACCCAGGGAAGGGAAGGCGCTTCTCCAAATCCACTTTTCTCCTTGGTCAAAATGGAAGAAAGTTTAGTTTTAGTAGTCATTCAGAGGAGAGGAAAAATACCCCCTTGACAAATTTTTTTCACTGAATTGTGCAAAATTTTACTCCAAATGGTGTATGATGCTCCCCTACCTTCTGTAACCACTGTTGCATTAATCACAAAATAGATGTTTATCTTATAGATTCTTTTAGAAATCCGAATCTGCAATTTCATCAGTATGAGGCGGTTCCACTGGGGAAAGTCTCTTCACCTAAGCAGGTCAGACCTATTTTGATAATAGAATCTTAGAGAATTGCCTGAGGCACTGAGATGACAAGTGACTTGCCCAGGGTCATCCAACTATAGTATCTGGAGCAAGATTTGAACCCTGGTCTTCCTGGATGTAAGACAAGCTCTTTAGCCACTATATGCTGCTTTGTATGTGTATTTTCTAATTGGTGTATCTGCCTGTGAAAATGGTCTTAGTGACTCCAAGTCTGGCCTTCTAGCCACTGCACTAGATTGCTTCTCTATAGGAGGATTATAAGACTCAGTTACTTCATCTTTAAGTGTTTAAAGTGGTGGTGGTGGTGAGGTCCTTAACCTTGGTTTCCCAGACTTGCTTGTTTTAAATATTTTTTTTCTATTAAACAAATGCTTTATTAACTTCTGTTTTACATCATTCATTTCCGCCAGATTTTGAGTTATAATAATTTTCCCCCCGTTATTCCCCTACCCAACCTCCCAGAATAGCAGTCCCACAAGATATCGCTTCCTCCAATCTGCTCTCTCCCATACCTTCTCCCATACCCCCTTCGACTTTTCCATTAGAGGGAGGTGAATCTTTGTGTCCCAATGCCTGCACATCTTATCTCCCAATTATAAGCAAAAGAGTATTAATAATAGTATTTATATATATTTGAAACATTTAATGTTAAGACCTCGAATTTCAGATCCATTTCCTTCCTCCCTTGTCACCCATTCCCTCTGGGGAGATAAGTAATTCAGTATATGTTGTACATGTCTAGCTATGCAAAACATTATCATAGTAGATATATTGTACAAGGCTGCTTACAATTCCCTCCCACTCATCCCACCCCCGACCTGGTCCATTCCCCACATGATCCTGTCCCTCTTCTATAGTGGGTACTTCCAACTGCCCCTCCCCCCAAGGATGCCCTCCCATCCATCTTCCCTCCTTTCATCCCCCTTCCCCCTATTCTGCTGCAGGTTGAGATATCCCATTTAGCATGTATGTCATTCTCTCCCTGAACCAAATTCAATGAGAATGTGGTTTTGCCTTTTTGCCTTCCTATTCTTCCCCCGCTTACAGCCACTTCCCCTTGCTTCTTCTACATAAGATAGTTTATTCTATACCCTACCCTGTCTCTCCCCATATCCTCTTGCCACTTTCCTCTCTCACCTCATAATTTCATTCCTTGAGTATTCTCCCTTCCCAACAAATTCAACCTATGCCCTCTATCCATATATAACTGTAACCATCTACACACACATTCACATATGTACTCATATGACCACACACCCTTCTTCCATTATTTTCATAGTGAGAAAGATATCATCAGTCACCATTATTGCTTTTCCATATAGGAATGTAAATAGATCAACTTTGATAAGTTCCTTTTGATTTCTTTTCACTGATTACCTTCTCAGGCATCTCTTCCTTCTTGTGTCTGGATGTGAAATTTTCTATTCAATTCTGGTTTTTTCCTCAGGAATGCTTGAAAGTCCTCTATTCCACTGAATGACCATATTTTCCCCTGAAACAAAATACTCAGTTTTGCTGGGTAGGTGACCCTTGGGTTCATTCCCAGTTCTTTTGCCCTCTGGAATATCATATTCCATGCCCTTCTATCCCTCAGTGTAGAAGCTGCCAGGTCCTGGGCTATTCTGATTGTGTTTCCACAATATTGAAATTGTTTCTTCCTGGCTGCTTGTAGTATTTTCTCCTTGATCTGGGGATTCTGGAACCTGGATATAATATTCCTGGGAGTTTTCTTTTTGGGATCTTTTTCAGGAGGTGATCGGTGGATTCTTTCAACCTCTATTTTGCCCTCTGGATCTAAAACATCAGGGCAATTTTCCTTGAGAATTTCTTGAAGGGTGATTTCTAGGTTCTTTCTTTGATCATGGCTTTCAGGTAGTCCAATAATTTTTAAATTGTCTCTCCTGGATCGATTTTCCAGGTCAGTGGTTTTTCCCATGAGATATTTCACATTGCCTTCTAATCTTTCATTTGTTTGGATCTGCTTAACAGCATCTTGATTTCTCATAAAGTCATTAGCTTCCATTTGCTCCAGTCTAACTCTGAAGGAATGAATCTACTCAGTGAACTTTTGAGATTCTTTTTCCATCTGGCAAATTCGACTTTTTAAAGCATTCTTCTCCTCATTGCCCTTTTGGGCCTCCTTTGCCATTTGAGTTAGTCTATTTTTTAAGGTGTTGTTTTCCTCAGTCAGGCTGTTGACCCTCATTTCATACTTTTCCTGCATCCTTCTCATTTCTCTTTCCAATTTTTCCTCCACTTCTCTTATTTGATTTTTAAAGTCCTTCTTAAGGTCCTCTGTGGCCTGCAGCCCGCTCATGTTTTCCCCTGGGGCTTTTGGAGCAGGACTTCTGACTTCACAGTCCTTTTTCCTGCTCTGTGCCCCTAAAATAGGAGTCTAGGGTTGCATTTTTCTGTTTCCTTTGCCTTGGCATGTTGCCACTTAATTACTTGACTTTTGTGCTTATTGCCACACTATGGCTTTAAGGCCAGCTAGAGGAATTTTCATCCCGAACGTGTGGGGGGCAACTTCCGTTTCTGGCAAGCTGTAAACCCACCCACGACTTCTACCCTAGAACACAATCCAGATCCAGGGAGGTTAAAGCAAGAGCGATTACCCCCCAAGACTGATTGCTGGATCTCCCTACAATTAATTGCAGGCCGGGAGCTGGAGCTGTGTCTGAAAACTACAAAATGGAGTGTCTCCTCAGTGGCTTCTAGCCCCCAGGGGAGGAAGCTGACGCATTCCCCAAATACAGGTCCCAAAGTCCATAGGACACTAACCTCTTACTTTGTCCTAGGCATGTCTATGTTGATAATTCTGGAGTCGCCACAGCTACTGGTGTTCTGGGGTTCCTCCAGCTGGCTGTTGGCCCTGGTGCCCTGGGGCTAAAACCTCGGCTCACGGGGATCTCAGCTCCGGCTCGGCTCAGCTTCCTGCGCTCTGCGTGCTGCGCACTGCCAGCTCCCAGACCACTGCGCTGGTCCTTCCTGCAGGGCTACTGGGCTGTACTCAGTGGGAGGTTAGCTTCTCTGTGTCGTTCTGTGGGTTCTGGGGCTCCAGAAGTTGTTCAGAGTCCCCTTTTACATAGTTTGGGGGGAATCTGGGGGCATTGTGGCTTGGATGAGCTGTTTCTACTCCGCCATCTTGGCTCCGCCCCTTGTTTTAAATATTTTGATGGTGATATTTCAACATAATTTATTTCCTTTGTAATCATATTTATTTTACTTTATGTATTTAAAAACCTTGGGGCAGTTAGTTGGTACAGTGAATAGAGCACTAATCCTAGAGTCAGGAGGACCTGAGTTCAAATCCACCCTCTGACACATACTCTCTGTGTGACCCTGGGCAAGTCACTTAACTCCAATTGTCTAAAAACACTAAAACTTTTTCTGAGGAGGGGTCCAAATATTTTTCCAGATGGCCCAGGGGATCCATGACAGAAAAATGGTTAAAGAGCCGTAGTCTAAGGGCAGCTAAGTAGCTCCATGAATAGTGCACCAGCCCTGGAGTCAGGAGGACCTGAGTTCAAATCTGACCTCAGACACTTAACACACACACACACACACACACACACACACACACACACAAACTAGTCATGTGACCTTGGGCAAGTCATCTAACACCAACTGCCCTCCAAAAAGAAAAAAAAAGCTGTAGTCTAGACATCCTTAAATGAGAAGCTATAATCTTCATTTTTGCATATTTAAAAATTCAATATATGCAAAGTATGGGAGATCTTTTAGTGGAAGGAAGTTAATATGAATAAGACAAATAAGACAAAATCATTTTAAAAAACCCTCTTGCCATTTTTTATTGCTGCAATCCTGGGTCCCTAAGAGGGGACTTAGATCCTAAGGATGACAAAGTAGATGGTTTTATATTTTGGTCCTAGATTTTTAAAGAAGCATTGATTTTCACCTTTGGACCCTGTAGATTTTGTAAGCAGAAAACTGGTAGGGAAACTAACAGACAAAAATAATATTTTGAGCAGCCAAAGGTCAAGGTAGTTTTAGATGAAAACTGAAAATAGAGCCTTGACAAACTAGAAGTGAATTTTTAAATGAGTATAAGACCATTGTAAAACCATATTGATGTTTTGAATCTTAAATTCTATTTTAAGGTTGGGTAATGGCTTAGTGTTTTATGAGCTTGGGCCATGTTGTCGGCACCATCTCTTTAATCTTAACTTTGCCTCCAGCCAAAATAAATCTTAATGTTGTAAACTATATGGTAACATAACTGCCTAGTTCATTAGCTAACATCTCCCCCCCTAAATGTCACTAATATCTTTCTGTGGCAAAAAAGAAAGAAAGAATAAAGGGGAAAATACTTTCCTTTGCATTTGAAAGTTAAATGTGTACTATGGTAGAATAACATTGGGGATGAAGGCTATTGTAGTTGCTCCTTTTATTTATTTTTCATTCTAATACCAATAAGAAACATGAAATAATAAATTTCAATAAAGTCTTGACTTTTCCCTTCCCATCCTTCTTTTCCTTTTCTCTAGCTAAGAAAATTCAGAGATGTTGGTATTCCAGTATTATTTTAAAGGCTTTTGAAGCTGTTCACTTTATGGTAGAACCCAAATTAGTAAGGATATAATAAAAGGGCTGCCCTTGATGAGTTGAAGTCAGAATATATCCTATGGAAATGAAAGACCTGGTGGTTGGAATTTCTGAGCTACTACTGCCACTGATCTGTGAAAGACATGAAAAAAGAAGAGCTGCCTGAGAACAAGAAAAAGGGAGAGAGAAGGAGAGAGTGGGGAAAAAGAGAGAAAGATTTAGAAACTGCATTCTATAGACCAGCGAGCTGAACCTCAATTCCTTGCAGAATTATAGAACATGATATTTATCAATTAATTAATTAATGAGCCTTTAAGTGCCTCCTATATGTACTAGACAGTCTAGAGCCTGAGATTCAAAGACATATACAAAATTCTGACCTCAAGGAATTTACATTCTGACATTCAAATAAAATCCAGATTCAGAAAAGAAAGTAATGTTGAGAAACCATTAATCAATAATGATCAGATTATTAATCAATGATGAGGACTTTATCAAGAAAAGGTTCTGCCAGACTAACCTCATTTCCTTTTATTGACAGACTGGAGTGGGGAGGGAAGGAAAGGGAAGAGAGTAAGAATTTATATAGCACCTACTTCATGTCAGACACTGTGCTAAATGCTTAGCAAATGTCATCTCTTGATTTGATCCACATAACAACCCTGAAAGGTAGGTGCTATTGTTATTCTCATTGTATAGTTGATGAAATGGAGTCTAACAATTAAGTGACTTGTCCATAGTCACACAGTTAGTAAACCTCGGAGGTCAGATCTGAACTCAGGTCTTCCTGATTCTAGACCTAGCTAGCACTGCTAACACTATAACCTAGCTGCCTCAGAGTTGTTTACCAGGACTGGTAAATCAGAGTAATTCTATAGATATACTTAATTAAATTTGAGCAATGTATATGACAAAGTTTCTCATGTTTTTCTCAAGGACAAAGTACTAAGATTTGAGCAATCTTATAGTTTAATGAGGTGGATATAGAACGAAGTGTCTAAACCTAGTTAGTAGGTCTCCTGACTGGCCATTTTCACTGGCTTTTTCTCATTCCTGGAATGCTCCCCCTCCTCATCTTTACCCTCCTGGTTTCTTCAAGTTAAAATTTCATATATGCAAGAAACCTTTCCCAGCCCCTCTTAATTCTAATGTCTTCTCTCTGTCAATTATTTCAAATTTATCATATATATGTATCTTTATGTCTATCACTTTTTGGTACATAGTCATTTGCATGTTGTCTCCTCCATTAGATAGTGAGTTCCTAAGAGTAGTGATTATCTTTTGCCCTTGTTTTTTGTTCTTTGCCTTTTTTTTGGAGGGGGAAGGCAGAGCAATTGGGGTTAAGTGACTTGCCCAAGGTCTCATGGCTAGTGTTAAGTGTCTGAGGCCAGATTTGAACTCAGGTCCTCCTGGCTCTAAGGCTGGTACTCTTCACCATACCACCTAGCCACCTCCCAGTGACTATCTTTTACCTTTCTTTGTATCTCTAGCACTCGGCAGTATCTGACATGTAGTAGCTACTTAGTAGGACTGACTGACTAGTCCTACTTGTCCCTAAACAGAAATCCCCTTGACCATGTCCCTAATAAGGGATCACCCTGATTATTCTTGAAAAAGATCTTTAGTGGGAAGATGCCCAACTTCCCTCTGAAAAAGCTCATTCTACTTTTGTGAAGCTCTAAATTTTAGGAAAATTTTCCTTACACTAAAACTCAAATCTGCCTTTCTCCAGCGTGTACCCTTGGCTCCATCCAGGGCCAAGCAATATAAACTTTATCTCTTCCTCGTGATAGCTGTTCTAGTATGAAAAACTGTCCTACTATTTGTCTAGTCTTATCTTCCCCAGGTTAGTAATTCTCAATTGAATTTTTGTAGGCTATTTGAGTGGTGTGCTTGTCAGATTACATTAATCTACTCTCTCTCTGTCTCTCTCCCTCTTTCCCTCTCTCTCTCCTCTTCCTCTCTCCCTCTCTTTTTCTCCCCCCCTCTCTTGGTCTCTCTCACTCTCTCTTTGTCTGTCTCTGTCTCTGTCTCTCTGTCTCTGTCTCTCTGTCTGTCTGTCTGTCTGTCTGTCTCTCTCTCTCACTTGCACTTATATAATGGTTTAGTCACAATGTTACATAACCTTAACTATGCTCTCACTGCTGCAAAGCAATTCTTTTACATCTCTTAACTCACTCTCCCACTTATACACAACAGCATCTCTAAACATTTCTATTCCTCCTGAAACCTCCCATGACCCTCCCTTCTCTCTGGCTTTTTAGGTGAGAACCTTGTTTCATATTTTACTGTAAAAAATTGAGGTCATTTGGTGAGAACTGGTTCTTCTCCCCTTCTCCTCATCTCAAGTCACCCATATACCTTCTGCCTCATCTTCTCATCCACTCCTCAATCATATGAAGAGGTTACCCTTCTTCTTGCCAAGGAAAACCCATTCTGTCTTCTCCAACAGATCACCCTTTCTCTTATCCCCACTCTCTTCCTCCCTTATCTTCAATCTTTTTGTCTATTGACTGCTTCTGTACTGCCTACAAAAATGCCCATTTCTCCTCCATCCTGAAAAAGACCCCACCTCACTTGATTTACCCATCCCCACTTGCTATCACCCTATACCTCTCCTCCCTTTTGTGGCTAAGGTCCTGGAGAAAGCCATCTACAATAAGTGCATTTACTCTATTCCTCTCCCTCTCTTCTTCACTCTTTACAGTCTGGCTTCTTAGCCCATCATTCGACAGAAAATGCTCTCTTCAAACTTATTAATTATCTCTTAATTGACAAATTTAATGCTCTTTGTTCAATCCTCACTATTCTTGATCTCTCTATTGCACTGACGTAGTTGTTCACCCTCTCTCCCATGACATTTTCTTCTCTCCAGGTTTTTGTGACACTATTCTCTCTAGGCTCCCCTCCTACCTTATCTGACCAATCTTTCCAGACTCCTCTGTGAGATCTTCACATAGATTATGCCTACTATCCACGAGTGTCCTACAGGGTTCTGTCCTATGACTTTTTTCTTCTCCTTCTATGCTATTTCACTTGGTGAGCTTAATTATAATTTCTTTGCTAATAATTCTTAAATTAACTTATTCAGACCCATCCTTTTCGCTGACCTCCAGTCTTGCATCTAGCCTGATCAATATAGGTACAGAGTAGTAAAATAATGTGACTTTGAAAAATCAAGAAAAATCTTACAGGAAGTATGTACATTGCTTGAGTGAAATAATTTCCATTTTATGCATATCAGTACTCATTAAACTGTGCAGCTCTTACTTCCTACTGCCAAAACTCATTGAATCAGGGGAAAACATGCATTGTCGTTTGTATTGCAGAAAATGTGCTAATGTTAGTAACAATCAATTGCTTTACAAATGAATTTATGAAATGGAGTATAGGATAAAATGCTGAGATTCTAGCATCCTGGCCAATGTAGGGTTACTCTGAAAGAATTTTTAATAAGCTTTGTATTTAAATTATATATTAATGGGTTTGATCACCATAGCAGAAAGGCATGGTGCTAATGATAAAGCCAAGTTTGCTGTCTGATTAATGAAAGGAGATGGCAAGAATTTGCTACAGGAACTGAGCTACTTTGTCTAGAAGCACTAATCATTGTAATTTATTAAGGGAAACTTCTTCCAATACCCTGAGTCATAGCTACCACCAAGTTTTCTGAATTCCTTCCCAACATAATTTATTTTCTCACTTGCCTAAAAAGTTTCCCAGGGAGATTTTTTTTTTCAAAGGATGGAAATAGCAAAATGATAGCACTATCAAAATGAAACAAAAAATGTAAGCAATGAAAGATGGATCATAAACTCTGGCATTTTCTATAATAGTGTCATGTGGTATATAGGAAAACATAGAAGAAGAAAACATGTTCATTGATGCCCCTGTTAATTTGACTGGGGATTTAAATACAATTTTATGGCACATTCTTTCAAAATATCTAATAGCCCATAAACAGAATCCCTATTTCACTCTATTCTTGCCTACTGGAGCCTATCCTGAAAGACAACACTTGGTATTTCTCTAGGATATGGAACAGTTCACAAGCACATTATATTTGTGTCTCAAACTCTGTTTTTATACAGTAACAAGTTTTGTGTGATTGCCCCATCACACGTCAATGCTTAGCACATAGGTCTTTAATAAGTGTTTGTTGATTAGTGTGTGCATTCTAGACCTAATCTGGCAATGGGGACAGTACTGGATTCCCTAAAGAAAATCCTCATCTTCCTCTACTTGCTCTGAACTTTTTTCTGTCTCATGCTGCTCCATAGGCTTTGACTGCCTACTGACATCCTTCATTCTCTGCCACATTCTTTTTTGCCCCGCTTGAAAGTTTGCTATTCCCAATCCACTTCGATATGAGATGGGAAAATCTCTTGCCTCAGAGCTGAGCTTTAAGGACATTCATCAAAGAGTGCCCAAATTTATCCTTATGTCTGAAACGATATCCCCCTGTTAAATTCTTATGAAACCCTATGGACCTTTAAAGCTCAACTCATATGTTCTCTCTTCTTTCTCCCCCCCAAAAGGTGGTATTATTTTTCTCCATCTCCTGCTTCACATACCACTTTCTTTGCATCTCTTTTTATAGCTCATTATGGATTGATTTGGAAAATGATTGTGGTTGGGTCATATCTTTCTCTTGGACTGTAAACCCTGTAGGGGCAGGGAGCCAAGTTATATCTGAACTTTGTATCTCCCCCAGAGTTTAGGATACTGGTTGGTACAAGTAGGCACTTGATGCATTTTTGTTTTATTAGATGACAGGTATCTGTAACAACAGGTACAAAAGTTCCTCTTCTCTCTAGAGGGTATGTATTGGGTGAATATTCTGGACTAGGATGGATTGTAGGATTATGCATATGGAGTTTGAAAGGACCTCAAAGAACATTTAATCCACTCTTCCTTCTCAATTTACAGATGAGGAAATTGAGGCCAAGGTCAAGTGGGTGGAACTTGAATTCAGGTCCACTGACTCAGAGCCAGTGTTCTTTTCTTATACTATGTTAGTGAGGGCAAGATTCCTTATCCTGAGGTGTTCATTCATTTTTTATGAAAAATATTTTGATAACTATTTCAATACAATTGATTTCCTTTGTAATACTATGCATTTCATTTTATGAATGGAAAAACTTTTTGAGTAGGAGTCTATAGGATTTACCAGACTGCCAAAGGTGTCCTTGATGTGAAAAAATACCAAGAACACCTGATAAACAATGATTTTCCAGAGTGATTAGCTTTATATGCTAACCAAATTTTTCAGATAATTTCCAATTGTCACTTCATAATGTGAACTATAGTGAAGATACAAATTGAATGAGTATAAATTAAATTTAAACATTAAAAATTATTAAAGATTTTTTGTCATCATGTTGTTGTTCAGTCTTTTCAGTCATGTCCAACTCTTCATGACTCCATTTGAGGTTTTCTTGGTAAAGAGACTGGAGTAGTTTGTCATTTTCTTATCCAGCTCATTTTACAGATTAAGAAATTGAGGCAGGGGCGGCTAGGTGGCGCAGTGAATAGAGTGCTGGCCCTGGAGTCAGAAGGACCTGAGTTCGGAACCGGCCTCCGACACTTAATCCACACAAACAAAAACCTAGCCGTGTAACCTTGGGCAAGTTACTTAACCCCAATTGCCCTAAAGGGGCGACTAGGTGGCGCAGTGAGTAAGAGCGCCGGCCTCGGAGTTGGGATGACCCGAGATCAAATCTGGCCTCAGAAAATGAGCACCCACACACAAATAATGACTGGCCGTGTAACCTTGAGCAAGTTACTTAACCCCAATTGCTTTAATAAAAAAAAAAAAAAGAAATTGAGGCAAAGTGGTTCATCCAGGGTCACACAGCTAATTAGTGTATCATCTGAGACTGGATTTAAATTCAGGTCTTCCTGACTATAGGCCTGGTGCTCTTTCCACTGTACCCCCTACCTGCGTCATTATCATGTTATTGTCCTTCAAAACTTTAAGATTCCAATGGTATAGTAGAAAGAACACAAAACTTAGAGTCTAGAGAGACATGCACTTGGGTCTTATCTTTGACACTTATTAAATATGTCCTCCTAGATACAATATTTTCTGAGACTCTGATACATGCCATCTCAAAAAGGATGATAATACTTATAAGGACAGGGAATATGGCAGATAGTGAACTGGTCTTAGAATCAGCATGACTTGTGTTCAAATTCTGCCTCTGACATATACCATCCTAGTGACGCCAGACAAGTCACTTACCTTTTCAGCATTCCAGCCAATTCTCTACCATTTTAGAATTGCAGCATAGCCACGGAACTGAATTGAGAGGGGGACATTTCTTTAATGGTGAGCTGCCTATACTGGTTTAATTATAGGTCTGGACAAAATACACACCTATAATATCTGCTTCCCAGGATGAGTATACTGGTCAAATGAGAGAATACATTGAATATATAATCTTTTAAAATCTCAAAATGCTAGATATACCTATTGCATTCAAGGTATATAATTTTCTCTGGGTGTGTTTTCCCTTTCCTGTGCCCATCAAAACCCTTCTCTGGCTTTAGCAGATGGTTTCAGAAGGTTGCTGTGTCCAACAGATTCCTTACCATGTAGCCAAAGTAGTGATTGACTCTTAACTAGATTGGTCCTTAAACAATAGACCAGCGGCACCTTTGTTCCACTGACACAATCTAGGGTCACCTCTCTACTATAATTGAGCAGTAAAGGAAGAATTTAGCAAAATTAATATGGCAATATGAATATTTGAAAAATAAAAGCATGTTAGAATAATAGTGAGATCATAGATTTAGATCTGGAAGAGACCTCAGAGGTCATTGAGTCAAAGTGAGGCCAATAGGGGTTTAGTGATTTGCATAGTTAGTAAGTGTCCATGGAGATCTTATTTGACATAACATCTAGTGCTTTAGCCACTACACTGCCTTTTCATCACTTCATATTAATGACGTTCTTATCAGCTAGCTACTCATTTGGATGAGTGTTTACTTCCTTACTTGGCTTTTATTATAGGGTAACTTGAAATGAATGGATAATCAGCAAAGTGAAACATGTAATAGGCTTTAGCATTGAAAATTACATCTATTTGGAAGATACTGTATTTGTTAAATATTAAAATAGAATTTCAAAGAATTTTAAAGATGTGCTTCATTTCTGACATTTAAAATAAATCAAGTAGATGTCCACTCTGAACTTTAGCTCCAGTTATTAATGTTGTTTTGTGTTGTCATTGTTTCTAAGTAACTTCATTTTTAGGTTCAGTGCCCTCTGAGGTATCACAAGATTAGAAAAAATGAGTGAGGAGCTGCCAGAAGCCCATTGCTGTATCTTGACCACCATCTTAGCCTCAAATTGAATTTGAAACTAGCATCCTGTTCAAATGGCTCCTCTGTAGAGATATTGGCAATCAAGAGAGACCCGGCTCTGGCCTCTGCTTTCTGTTGGTAATACTTCCTCTGGAGAAGGGAAATAACTCATAGCATAATTGAGTAAGGTCCACAATTTCTTGAGTATTTCAGACTGTCCTTTTGAAAGTGTAAGGTCAAGGAATAAATCTACCTACAAGAATGTCATGAGCACCATCAGCCAGGGCTTTTTGTAAAAATGAACTTGACATCCTACAGATATACAAAGACAGACATAAAACCCAGATGCAGACATACATTAAAGAAAGAGAGAGAGATGGTAGGAAGGTCAGCGTTAAAATCCTCATAAAATTCAAGCATTTGTTTTGGAGCAGCGTTAATATTGGCTGTTGACCTTAATGCTTAGTTGTAGCTCCCATGAATTAAAATTGCTTTTGTTGAAATAGCACATTTTAAAACTTTCTGAATAAAATGATATAGGAGGAAAACACTCTTCAAGGCTCTTTGTTTCTTATTGATCTTTTTTTCTCTCCCACAGTTTCCTGGTCAAATGATCCCAGTAAATTTGGTGTTTTAAATGTAATTATATCTTTTTTTTCATTTCTAATGGCAACTCCTTAATACTTCAGATTATGTGCTGAGCTCTCCCATTAGGAATCTGTGCCTCAGTCTGTAAGAGTGCCTTTTCTAAGTCAGGTTGAGCTTGACCTTGACTAGCTACAGTGGGCAATTTGGACTCCATGAATTTTTTTCTAACTCTTTTGATAGCTGAGAATAAATGAGGAGACCGTGTACTATACCACTCACATTGAGTGGTCATCCATTCTGAAATTTTCTAAGGCTGGTATCAGAAAGACAAAAAGCTAAATTAGTCCCACTCAATGTGACACTTAAGAAGAAAGACTACTTGGTTCAGAAATAAAACTAAATTTATTTATGCCAAACTAACCTACTTTAGGAAGAGAGCCATAAGGACAAGGCTATCTCAGAAGAAGGATAGGCTGTATGGGGTATCAAAGTGACTCTTTGATCTTTCCCAAAGACTTAGTTTCTTTTACAATTTTCTAAACCATATAAACCAACTGAACATGCAATGTGACTTTTGATGCCTGATAAAATAAATATCAGGGAAAGGTTTCAGTTAAAAGGGGTATGTATTGTCACATACTAAGATGAAGCTTTTGGATACTCACTTATGAAATAATTTTATTTTCTGTCCTAAAATGTTTTGTTGGTGTAGGGAACTGTAATTATGGAAGTTCACCATACCACAAAAGCAAGTATCTAAAATTATAAAGAAATATATGAGGCAATGAGAGGTAAAGTGCCTTGCTCTAGATTACTCAATAAGTATGTATCAAAGGAAGGATTGGAACCCAGTTCTTCCTAATTCCTCTCCATCTATGTATTATGCTACTCTTTCTCTCATATACTTGTATTATCCAGCTTGACCAGTCGATCTCTATAAAGTGAGAATGAATCCTTAATCTCCATTAGGTAATGTCTTTTCCTAATAACTTATATTTACATAGATTTTTATATTTATGAAGTGTGCTACATAAATTACAGATTTCAATACTCACAACAACCCTGTGAAATACATAGTACAAATATTAATTCCCCATTCTACTGGAAGGACAGTTAAAACTTGCCCTACAGTTACAACTGAGCCTCAGATCCTGAGCTTTCAAAGCTGGGTCCAGGGCTCTGGCCACTGAAAGCACAAAGATTTTCTTGGTATATAATGACCTATTTCAGCCAGACATATGTTTGACTTTGTGAACCCAGGATCCACTCACTGCCATTTTCTTTTGGTAAATTCTCGTAGTCAATCAGAACAACTATGCTAATGTAAGAATTGATTCATTCAGAAGCGTGAAGCTTTGGATTTGTTTTTAAAAAATGGTTTTCTTTCCAGGTTTGGATGAGAATCAGAAGCTCCTGGAATTTTTCTCTACCTGTATGGTACCAGAGAACCAGGAGCTATTCTTTCCTTTTAATTATGTTGCTTGGTGGAAGGCTCTTCTAGGAGATATGGGATTGGGAACTTATGAACGTGCACAGAGGTTTCAGGCAGTATTGTTAAGTGAAAGCGTGAATGCATAATAATAAAAACCATAGAATGAAAAGTTTTTTTCTTCACTTAATTCTAAATATGTTGTAAACCAAGGGCAGTTTTGGGAGTCTTTCCACATGCAATTAGACTATTGCAAAGCAAGGAAAAAAAACCAGAGTAAACTGAAGGCCAGAGAAGGACAGATAAAAGGAGGTTAAATTCCACTGAAAATTTTTAATCAGCTTTCTTTTATTCTCTCAGTGGGGCATGATAAAAGGGTGGAAAAAAAACCCAACTTGGCACTTAAAGGTCCTTGTGAAAAGCTGTACATAACCTAATAAGCAACTTATTAATTATCAGCATCATTATTTTCTCTTCAAAAGGAAGTTTGTGTTTTCAAATGCACAAATATTCTTACTTCTTTGAAGGACACACTCCTAATACTACCCTGGTGCTATAGAATATAGGTAGGGATGTATGTTATGACATGTTAGAACTAATTTGGGGTCAGTAAATTCACCGACCTTTTTAGACCTTTACTATGGTATTTGTGAAGCATGTTTACTAATGGTGTTGGTGGGCATGTGGACTTGCTATTTTCTATGGCCAAAGCCACATATTTATATGTACCATCCCAACCTACTTTTCTAGTTCTTTTCTATATTGCGCCTTTTCCTGCATTCCATAGTCCAGCAAAATACCCTTTTTGTTATTCCTTAGACATAACAATCCATCTCCCATTTCCATGCCTTGTAGAGGCTATCCTTCATGCTTGGGATATACTCTCCTTACCTTTACCTCGTAGGACCTCATGTTTCCTTCAAAACTCAACTTAAGCATCAATTTCTTCATGAAGCCTTTCTAGATCCCACCCCAATCCCACTTGCTAGGTTCTTTCCCATGCCCTCCCACAATTACCTGGTTAGACCTACACACACACACACACGCACACACACACACTCATGCATGTTTTTATGTATACATATCATATATGTCACTCTGTTGGAATATAATCAGCTGATGAAGGGAGTAAATGCTTCATTTTTGTCTCTACATGCCTAGTGTCTAGAGCAGTGCCTGGCACCTAACAGGCCTTTAATAAATACTCATTCGATGATTGATTGAACATCTGGCTCATCTCCCTGTTTAATTGGACAAAGCGAGGTTGAGTGCCTTGCCCAAGGTCATAGAACTATTTATCATAATATAACTTCCACAAAAGCTGTGCCACATTTTTCTCCCATCTTAAAGAAATGCAAAATAAATTCTACAGCTATTTTTTTTTTTTTGTAAATATGTCCATTGTTCCCCTTACCTAAATTCTGGTGGTTATATTGGCATTTTAATGAAACTGATCATTTTTTGAAGTTACATCTTCAAAATCACTGTGAGAGTTCTAAATTTGGTATCTTCTGTAAGAAAGGACAGTTCCTAGTACAGGGGTGGAGAACCTGTGACATTGAAGCCACATGTGACCCTCTAGGTCCTCAAGGGCAGCTCTTTGATTGAATCTAAACTTCACAGAACATGTTTAGATTCAGTCAAAGGGTTGCTCTTGAGGACCTAGAGGGCCACATGTGGTTTTGAGGCTACAGGTTCCCCACTCCTGTACTAACACATTCAAATTTTCTTCAATCTCACAGGTTTCCAGAAGTTCCAATTGCATTTTGTTTTTGTTGTTGTTGTTGATTTTTTTTTCAGTCATGTCTGACTCTGTGACCTTGTTTGGGGTATTTTAGCATAGATATTGGAGTGGTTTGCCATATTCTTTTCCAGCTCATTTTACAGATGAGGAAACTGACATAAAAAGGGTTAAGTGACTTGCCCAGGATCATATAGCTAGCAAGTGTCTGAGGTTTGATTTGAACTCAGGAACATGAGTCTTCCTAACTTCAGACCTGGCACTCTATCCACTGTAACACCTAGCTGTACTTCTTGGTAACCTTAATAAACTGACACAGAAAATGCCCTTTAGCTAAACAGAATTTCTTTGGCTGGTTGAAAAAGCAGCTAGGAATATAAAAAAAGGTCAAGTCATTTTTTAAAAAGTGTTAGTTACTAAGTACATTTCCACCTGTAAAGGAGGCCCTTGATTTACAAACAGGTTGTGTTCCCAAAGTTTCCCAATAAATCAGTAGCTTGGAACCTGGGGCACTTCCCTCATTTTCTCCTCTCCCACCCTCAACAATGTAACTAATGGGAGTTAGGTTCCCAGCCTGGCCTAAAGAAACTTCTTTAATCTACAATTTGGTTGAAATATTGTACATTTGCAATGAAAAGTAGGATGAAATAATCCTATTGCAGCAATAGTGATTAAATGGAACAAAAAATAACGTTAGAAAATAGTTTGGAAAAATGGATTTGGCATGATAGTGCTTGAAGGAAATTAAATTTAATTAGAGAAATGCTCTATAAGTTTGCAGACATTCTAGAAGGGACTTTTGGAAATTTCGGGGACTTTAGTAGTTTTTGGAAGCTTTAAAAATTTATCTATCTATATCTATCTCTCTATCAACTTATAATTTCTTTTTCCTTGCTACAGTATCATAAGCACTACTCATTCCTTTCAGCCGAGATTAGGGTTGTTTATCAGCTCACAAATAGATTTAAAAGAGAGACAGTGGATAGAAGAAAGCAAGGGAGCAATTTTCCTGACTTTGGTCAGAACTGAAAGAGCTAGAAAGAGATGAATCAAATATGCCGGGCATTATAAAAGAGCTGGATGCAGGAGAATTAATTGAACTGTGAATAATGAAAGGAAAAAAGAAAAGATGGGTATACCACAAATCCTCCAAGGGTAAGAAATTCAAGAATAAGAGATATTATGTCACAATAATCAATCAACTAATGCATAATTGGCACATACTTATTAAACTTTATTAAGTGCCAGGATCTATATTAAGCCCCAGGAATATAAAGAAGAAAATATTCCTTGCCCTCAAGAAACTTACATTCTAGGGAAGACTACTCTCTCTCTCTCTGTCTCTCTCTCTCTTACACACACACACACACACACACACACACACACACACACAAAATATGGGAGACAAACACTGAGTAGATGGGAAGGTAATTGCAGAGGGGATGCCACTAGCAGCTGAGGGAGGGATAGAGAAGGTCTTTTGGAGGAGGTGATACATGAGCTGAGTTCTGAAGACAAGGATTCCAAGAGGGCATTCTGCCATACATAGGAATGAAGCAGGACAGATCAGTTATTTTCCTGAGAAAGCTAATATGTGGAAGTGAGGAATTAGAGAAGCATCTTGATTGGGCTGAAGGAGAGAAAAGTACACTAGTATTTCTCTGCATAAGATATTTGTTACTTGGATGTTCCTAATTGGGAGAGTGACTGTATTTTCAAATGCTAAGGGTTCTCCAGCTATATTTTTGTGTATAAAGCCTGTAATGAGAGACAGCTTACCATATTGATTAGAGATCTGAGTTTGGAGTTATGAAGACCTGAGATTGAATCCTTCCTGAGCTATTTAATAGCTTTGTGAACTAAGAAATTCACTTAACCTCTCTGAACTTTGGTTTCTTCACCTGTAATTTTGTTATATGTCAGATGATATATTGTATATAAAATACATCACAAAATTAAATGTATTATATAAATGTGAGCAATTACTATTAGAGGAAGACATCTTCATTTCAAGTTATGGGAAATTATGGGAAAAATAAAATGCCCTCTATTTGGTTGATAAGCAACATGGCATAATAGAGAAAAAGCTATCCTTGGCCTTAAAACTCTGAAGTTATGGGTTAAAGACCCATCTTGGACACTGGGACCCTGGGTAAGTGAGTTACTTAACATCTAAGTGCTTGGCAACTCTCCAAAAGAGTCAGTTGCAGAGAAAGTGCCAACTAGCATTAGAAGAGGGATGTTCCTCACTTGGGACTTTCTGGCATTTGAAGAAATCATAGGTTCCTTCACTATCTTGCTATTTAGTTAGTTTGCCCCATTATTTCAAGGTGATTTCCAGCATTTATTCATGATTCCTTTGATACCAATTTGCACTCCATTAGAATGGGCACTTCTCCAGGGGTATAGATCTCAACCTCTCCATCCCTTCTCATCCTGGGAAATGCTTGTCTACAGATCTCTCCATAAATATTCAATAAAGTGCTTATCTAATGTCCTGATGGTCTTTATCAGATTCTTTTAATATTTTGTGGGCTCCAGTGCAGAGCACGGAGTGGTTGTCTACCTGTTATCCCTCTCACCATGCCTGTCTGATCAGGCATTATCAAAGATGTATGCTTTCTAGTGTAGAAATCATGGCTGGTCATTTCTTGCATTCTTTGTCTACCTTGCATCTTTCCATTGCCTTTAATTTTAATTCTTCTGAGATTATAGCATTCAGGTTATGGCATTTTCAGAAGAATATTGGTGTTAAACATACTTCTGTGCCAACAGGTAGCTTGCATCACATATTTTACTTAATTTTACCCACTCTGACCTTCAACTCAATTCAGGGCCTCTCTTCCTTATTCATTTGTAGCAGTTGTTTATGAAATTCTTACTCAATAGGCTGCCTGTTCAAGTGTATATAAAATGGAGAAGTATTTGTTTTTCTTATATAATGATCATAGAATCAGACTTATAGATTTAGTGCTGTAAGAACTTCAGAGGCCACTGATGGCAACCTCACATTTTGCAGATGAGCATTTTTTTCAAGGTTCAAGGAGGCTAAGTGACTCATCCAGTGTCACATGGGTGGTAAGCATAAGAGTGGGATTTGAAATGGGGTTAAGTGACTTGCTCAGGGTCACATAGTTAAGTGAGTGTCTGAGACTGGATTTGGACTCAGAAAGATGAATCTTCCTGATTCCAGGCTCAGAACTCTATCCACAGTTCCACTTAGCTGCCCATATGTACAGCTGCCACCACCACCACTACTTCTGACATCAGAGCCAGGCTTCTTTGCAGTATACTGTGCTAGCTAGGGGCAGCTGGGTAGCACAGTAGATAGTGTGAACTCATCTTTCTGAGTTCAAATCTGGCCTCAGACATTACCTGTGTGACTCTGGGCAAGTCACTTAACCCTGTTTGTCTTAGTTTCCTCATCTGAAAAATGAGCTGGAAAAGGAAATGGCAAACTACTTTAGCATCTGCCATGCGAACTCCAGATGGGGTCATGAAGACTTGGACATTATTGAAATGACTGAACAATGCTGGTTAGGCTGTCCTCTTTCAAATAATAGGAAGTTTTACTAAGGAAGTTTTGTTGTATTTTGAGACTTCACAAAATTAGTGCAATTAGCATAAATATCACTTGTAAATTGAATATTTAGAACCTTTGACATTAATACTTCTATTTGGACTTTGTATAGAACATTCTTTATAACACTGAAAATGCCTTGGGGAATGTATTAATACCAGTCTTATGTCTTATGTTGATGCCCAGTAAGTTGTTGGGGAAAAAACCTATCTCCGTGGCTCCACCTGTCATAATCCTCTCATGCTGGATGTAGTAAATACAGCATGAGACCTGGATTGACAAAGACCTGGGTTCAAATTCCCTCCTCAGATACTTTCTAGCTATTTGACTGAGTAAATTACTCAATCTCTGAGTAAAATTGGGGTAATGATAACATTTACCTTACAGGCATGCTGTGAGGATCAAATGAGCTAGTGTCATGTCTGTAAGTGGTGTGGTGGCATGTTGTCTTGTTGTTTGGGTCAGTTGTCTCTGACTCTTCATGGTCTTGTTTTTTTTTAGTAAAAAAAATTTTTTTGGGGGGAGGGGTTTGTCAGTTCCTTTTAATCCCCAGTCTTGTTCCTATTCTCTAGAGGAGTGGTTTTCTTTTTTGTTTTCTTTTTGAGGCAATCAGGTTAAGTGACTTGCCCAGGGTCACTTAGTAATTGTCAAATGTCAGGCCAATTTGAACACAGGTCCTCCTGACTCGAGGATTGGTGCTCTATCTACTTCACTACCTAGATGCCTCTGGTTTTTCTTTTAAACTGGACAACAAGAAGCAATGAGAAGGTAAGTGGCCAAGTCTCTGCTTCCTCTTCTGGTCAACCAGTTTCAGCATCCCTTGGCCAACCTTCAAACTCATTGCCTGTATTTCCCTTCTCTTTCCTTCTGGTCTGGGAAATGTAAAAAATATGAATCCAGGGGCAGCTAGGTGGTGAAGTAAGAGTGCTGGCCCTGGAGTTGGGAGAACCCGGGATCGGTTCTGGCCTCAGAAAACTAGCACCCAAACATAAAAACGACTGGCTGTGTAACCTTAAGCAAGTTACTTAACCCCAATTGCTTTAAAAAATATGAATCCATAATTCTCTTTCTCTAGCTTTGAGTCTTCAGCCAAAAAGAGAGAGAAAAAAGTATTCTGGCAAAGTATGTACCACAGACGCAAAATCTCTTTTTTTCTTCTAGTTACTCCCCTTTACCCCTCCCCCACACCATTGTTGGTCTCTGCTGCATGTAGAAATGCAGAGAGTTACCATATTTATCAAAATAACTGGCTTAAAAGATATATAATAAGATGTTCTTAAGAGATGGAGATACCTTTCCAAAAATAGGCACATGTTATTTGAGGAGGAAAAGGAAAGGAAAAGGAGGAAGGAAGATTATAGAAATCACCAAATGGGTCTGCAGACCAAGGTGGGGAGGGAGAGGGTTCAGTAATACAATATTCATCCACCACAACTTACCTTCTGCTCAATTCACATGTATAGCTTCTTTTCTGTAGTCCAGCACAGGAATCTGATAGCTGTCACTCATCGCCTGTGGTCATTGTTGTTCTTGGGGTGATTCTGTCCCTACCTATTGCTGTTGGTCTATTTCAAACATTGCCTTTTGGTCTTAAGCTTAACTGCTTTCTATTCCCTATGTTGGGATGGTAGTCACCAGGCTAGTGGAAATGAAACTCATGCTATTTCTGCCCAATTCAGTGGTTAATTCATTTCTAGCATCCTTACCCCCTTGGCAATGGGAAAGGGTGCTCTATTTGGAAAGTGTTTTACGAACAAAGTGCTATACAAATCTTAGCTATCAACAATGAATGATGACACTATATGTTTTCATAGCAATAGGTAGGAAAAGATCCTTTAAAACATATAAGAAAAGTCTATGTGTGGAAGGCACCCTTGATAAAAACGTGAGAAAGTAATAAGAAGGTTTTTGCTACTGATTTTCCCTAGCAAAGCACACCTTCATAGTCATGTGTCTGAGAGAGTACATCTCAGGTTCTCATTCAGCTTTAGGTCCATGATCTGATGATTCTGTGAATAACAATTCCTGCTAATCCTATTGTTGGTTGATTTTCTAAAAAAAAATTTCTATAGAACATGGGTGAGTAAAATCTGAATTTTGTCTTCAGAGAAGCTGGCAATGGCATGTTCTCTTTTGTGATCAAAGAAACAGAAAAAAGAGGAGCGATCATCTGCTTCCTTGGATAATCTTCAATTGTTTCTTAGTAGTGATGGGTGATAGAGTATAAAAACACTGGCTTGGTCTTTTGAGGGGTAACATGGCTATTATGAATTTCCAACATCTATTCATGCCAAGAATTTCAGATGTCTATGGGAAGTTTGGAAACTTCTTCCAGTGTCTGAGCCATGGAGTTAGTTTATTTCAATGAATTTCAAATTGGTTCCAGAATTTAATGATTTGTGAAAGATTAGCAAAAGCACAGGGATCTATGGGAATCTAAGCAGATGGAATACAATTTCACTTTAGAACCTTATATTCCCAACTAGCAAATTGATGTATACATTATCATATGGAAATAAGGCAATATAAATATCTCCTTAATGTGGCTATTCTACAGAGTATAATATGTTGGATAATTATATTCTTGCTCTTATTAAAATTGATATAAGTTAGAAATATATGTGTGTATACATACATATAAAACAACACAAACACTGAGAGTAAATTGAGGTCAGTTTTTCTTTTTTATTGAAATTATTTGGGGTGGGAAGAGTTATACCTATGATTTTACTCTATGAGGATCAACAACAATTCTATAATTTACAGTTTTAGAAAGTTGTCTTTGGTACCCAGAGGTAAAGTGACTTGCTTAGGGTTATACAAGTAGTATGTCAGAAACAGGACTTTAAACCTTCAGGTCTATTAGACTCTAAGGCCAGCTCTCTAAAATTCAAATCCTACTTCTGGCAACTTACTACCTGAGTCACCTTTTGGAAGTCACTTACATTCCTTTTGGCCTCAGTTTTTTCATCTGTGAAAAAGCCTTTTAGGTTCCTTCTAGCTCTGTGATTTTGATTATGAGACATAAGTTTGTAGCCTATACTAATGTGATATGAAACCAAAAGTAGTAGAAATTCATTCAAGCAGGTATTGGCATGTTTTTCACAACAGAAAACATTTTTTAAAGTGCATACTGTTTTTTAAAGTACTATAATAGGTACTAGGAATAGATTTTAATTTTTAAATTTAATTTTTAGTTCCAAATTGGGATTTTAATTTTAAAAAATGAAGCTTCCCTAATGAAATTTAATTTAAAATACTTTTTAAAATTCCTCGATCAAAATGTTGTTGTTGTTGAGTTGTGTCTGAATTGTGACTCCATTTAAAGTTTTCTTGGCAGAGATAATGACGTAGTTTGCCATTTCCTTCTCCAGCTCATTTTATTGATGAGGAAAGTGAGGCAAATAGGACTAAGTGACTTGCCTAGGGTCATACAGTTTGTAAGTGGCTGAAGCTGGATTTGAATTCAAGAGGATGATTCCTCCTGACTTCAGGTCCAGTACTCTATCCACTGTGCTACCTACATGCCCTAATACAGATGTCTATATTGTTAATTGGAACCTAGTCATTGAAATGATATTGGAAAGAATGGTTAAAAAGTTAATGTTTTTCTATTGTTATACAGCTTCTTTGTGGTCTGAAGTTATTCTCTTTCACCAATAGATGGTGATCTTGTATTAGCAAGGTGAAATGATCAACAGTCATACAAGCCTGATAGAAATTGTTGTCTCAGTAGCTAAAAGTGCCAAATGATTGAATCAAACTAGAAAAAAATTGAAATCTAATTGTATTATTAGGCACTATTGAATGGGCATATTAGAAAAATTTGAAAGTGAAAGAAGTGAAGATTGCCTGTGCTTGTTTTAAATTTATATGTTTTGCAATTTTGTCTGAGGAGAAACTCAGATGTTTACTTTGTGAGGGGTTTTTAGGATATGTAAATTACAGATAACTTGACAGATATTATTCCTTGTCAATAGTACCACCTGATAGCAATTATTTTTTCCCTCCCAAATGGTTCCTGAATTCACTTTTACTTTTTTATTTATATTTATTTATTTATTTTACTGCTGCCACCTCCTTAGTTTAAATCATCATAATTTCAGAGCCAAATTAAATCAGGAGTCTCTTAGTCAATCTTCTTGCTTCCATTTTTCCTTACACAAATCTTTCATGCATATCACTGTTGGATTATTCTTTCTGAAATACCGTTTTTAAACACGTTGCTTTCCTACTCAAACAGCCACACTGGTTCACTTCTATCTCTGCCATTGAGTCTAAATTTTTTCTTTCTTCCATTTCTTAAAATATGCCCTCTATTCCAGTTAGGATGAGATGTTTTCATTGCACATCATGCTTATTCCTTTCCACTAACCATTATCCATACAGTTTTTTCCATCTTAATTTGACTCACTTCTTCTCTATTTCACTGTAATGGACTCTGGACAAAGAGAACCCAGTTCTTTGAGCAAACTCTGACTAAGGACTGGCCAATAAGGGCTTATTACTTAGAGTATGCTTGGATTTGCCCTCCTTTAGGGACATAATTATCTTTTCAAAATGGTGCTGTATTACCATATTTTCATATAGTTGAGAAAACACTATCCTTTTCCCCACCCCTCTAAAGTCAATGACACACTTTCCCAGAAATACCTATGAATGCAGAGAAAATCCTTACAGCATGTGTACAAAAAAGATAACACAGTTCTTGGAAGTTCTTTTTCTAGATTTCTCAAGATGTTTCCCCTAGGCATGATATAATGGCAGCATGTTTCCTGGACTTCTTGTTGAGTCTTGAATCTGCCTTTCCTTATCACTTCCAGTCTGTCTTTGGCTCTTGATGTCCTGGGAGCACTACTGGGATGCCAATAAAAAAGTCAAAATATCACCTTTCAGAATTCACAAGGTCCTTCTCCAGTCAAGAGTAGGAGAAGATAACAATATTAGGGCTTTGACTGACATTTTTTCTTCACCCTTAACTCCAAGTGATTCCTTCCCATGGCTTGCTGGAAGTGTCTAATACTATACTTCCAGATTTTCCTATTCTTTGGGGTTTGAATTAGTCTGCTATTTTATTAAAAACTTACAATATTAAAGGCTTACAATACAATTACTAAGTCTCTAAACAAATTAAAATGACTTCCTGAACAAAGTCATTCCAGTTTTTCCAATGGCTTGCAAAGGCATCTAAATAGATCTGAGACTTTCCCTTTATAATCTAATGCTTATGATTGGTGGATTGATGAAAGAGGTTTCCAGGCTGGATATATGCACTATTGGTGTGATAAGCACTGGGGTAGAATGCATAGGGGAAGACAAGAGAAGGAAAGCTTGGATGTAGGAGGGAGGAGAGAATCCAGAAAGAGAAGCATCAGAGAGCTGGAGGAGAGAAATGATAGAGGAACCTGGCCCATGTATACTAAGTTTCTGGCTCCTAAAAACAGCGCCCTGTAGAGAAAAGATCTTATTGATCCCACATGGAACAATTGAGATGTGTTCTCATTCCATTAAGGTATTAAGACATAGCATTTTTTCGCTTTAAGTGGGATGAAGGTAATTGTCCAGGATCACCCCTCCTTCTCCCATATATACCTTTTAACTGGGAAGGAATTATTGATAGGGAATGAGTCAAGCCAAACCTTTTCACAATGTCAATCTAATTAAGCCAATACAGTTCTTTGATATCATGAAGCATCCCTTACTGTCTAGCTAAATTAATCTATTAGAAATATGACTTTATTCAATCAAAAATGGTTTCTCTATGTAGATAAAGGTTAACAATGGAGAAAGATTCAAATAAAGTAGACTTTTGATAGTGTCTATAGCTGATAGTCAAAGACATAAAATCAGCTATGGAATTATGGCAAAGTGTTGACTAGTGTGATTATAGGTTTGTCAACTGTGACACTCAAAAGAGGAAACACCCAAACAACTTTATTTTATTCTACTATGAAACCATGGTACTTGGGGCAGTTAATTTGATGTCACTATCACCACATCTTCTTTCTTGTTGCTACCAGAAATGCGTGACTATCCACACCTATCATATCTTCCTATGGTTTCTCATGCTTTCTTTATAGAAGGGATGTATCCATGTGTGAGATCCACCAGAAGGATGCCACCAAACAATGGATGATATAAGCACTATTGGCACGATAAGCACTGGGGTAGAACTCATAGGAGGAGACAAGAGAAGGAAAGGTTGGATGTAGGAGGGAGGAGAGAATCTAGAAAGAGAAGCATCAGAGAACTGGAGGAGAGAAATGGTAGAGGAACTTGAGCCATGTGTACTAAGTTTCTGGCTCCTAAAAAACAGTGCCTTCTAGAGAAAAGATCTCATTGATCCCATATGGATTTTATTGATGATGTTCGGAGTGTGGAGTGGAGCTGCTGTGATCCAAGGGCTCCTGCGAAACTCAGCACATGTAATGTTGGTTCACTATCCTCACATCATATCTGGCATGCTAAGAAATTAATTTGTATAGTAGAAAAGACTTCTCCCAGCTTCAAGATTGGGAAAATGGGAGGAGGAAGTTTAAGGAAATTGGTGTTTGCTGCTTATTTTAATTCTGTGCTATTTGCATAGCGGCTAGAATGCTGGTCTTGAAGTTAGGAAGATCTGAGATCAAATTCTGACATTTAAAAGTTGTGTAACCCTGGGCAAGGCACTTAACTGCTCTCATCCTCAGTTTTTCCATCTATAAAATGGTAATAATAGTATCACCTACTTCATAGAATTGTGAGGATCAAGTGCGATAATATGCTGTGTTTTGCAAATTAAGCTCTATATAAATGTTAGCTATCAATCAATCACTATTACTGCCATTATCATCATCATCATCATCATCATCATCCTCCTCCTCCTAAGTAAGCATCCTTTTATCTTTTAATTTATAATGTCATATTTAATTCTGGCTTGATGGGAGAGGAAATTGTTTCAGGGGAATATAGTGGCTTATAAATAGCGGTTTTGAAAAAATTATGGATTTAAGTAAGTTTCAGGAACTTAATTGTTGTACTTCTACTTACCACCAGCTCTTGGTTACTGTTCAATGGACAGTGGTATAATTGAGAAACTTTGAGAGAGGAGTATGAAAGGCACATGCCAGTGTGTTCCAGTCTTTTCAATAGTTACCCAACTTTCAAAAAGGTTCACAGGAATGGAAAAAACAGCAGAAATTAAGATAGTATTTAAGATAAATATTTTGTTGAAAATATTGGGTGAAAATACTTAAAAACTGAAACATATAATCTAGGGAAATGATATTCTTTATGGGAGAGATTTCTTTAATTCTCTAAATCCCCAAAAGGAATGTTCTTTTGTTGAATAAAATATTTTTGAAATATTAATAAGTAACATTCCAAATTAGAATGAATAAATTTTTGTTTTATATAATAAATATTTTTAAAAAAACAACAATCAATTTTAATGAAACAATTGGATCTCACCTGAGATTTTCATTTATAAAGGGAAATCTCAATGCAGAAACTCCATCTCCGAGAGTATATTAACACTTGTTTTGTAACCTAGAGTGTTGCCTAGGAGATTTCAAAATGAAGTGACTTGCTTAAGGTCATAAAATCAGTGTGTGTTATATGTTAGAGACGAGACTTAAATCCAACTATTTCTAATTTTGACAACTATATCCATATTGTCTTTATTTACTGGTAGGAATGATAGATTAGTAGTAGTTGACAACAGCTGCATACTTCAGTTTCATTGCTGAAATGTTATGATTAGTTTCCTGGATATCATTTGTTCATTCATTTATCATTCATTCATTCATCAATTCATTCAATAAGCCTTTAATGAGTTCAGTACATAGTTGTTGTTCTAGGTTAAAACATCTTATGATTCACAAAATTATACTTGCAACTTTTCATTGTCATTGAATGAATCTAACAATAACCTAACAATCTCCCCCCCACTTCATCACACTGTCTCCATCAAGAGAATACTGAAAATTATTTCAGGGTATTTGTGAGTGAGGGATTTTTTCACTATCTGTGTTTTTTAACTTTCAGTTTCTTTCCTCCTATTTCCTACTGCATCCCTATATTCCCAGAACTCTTTTATTTATACTTGTTTGGTAGAATTCATGAGAAGACATTTCCTTTCAAAGGGAGTATTCATAGTAAGCAAAAGAATTAGTCAAGTTCACTGGAAACTGGCTGCCTTTCTTTCTAAAATGTATATGGTGAAAATATACCATTCACTTCCAAGTAGGAAAAAACCTCCTCATCTATTTCTGGTTTGGAGCAAGGCTTTAATACTTTTTCAAGTGTATCTTAGCACAGGTTATGGGTTGAATTAATTTACTTTAAATTTTTGTAGAAAACAGGAGTTCAGCTCTGTTCTGCTGATATGGAATTCTTCCATACATCCTCAAGGGTACCTTTTCCATGCTACTAACCACAACTGTGTGAATTTCTCCATACAGTGGATATTTTTCAAACCTCCATCTGAATGAAACTTCTTTGATTGGTGTGTATTATTTACTGAGTGTGTATACAACTAGCTGCTAACATAATCTAAATAAGCCATTACAGGTCCATTGGGCATGCTGTTTTTCCTATTCTTTGAGCTTTAGTGCCTGTGTTGTATGGATTTGGCATTTAATAAATCACTTGAGGGCCAGCAAATACATTATATTCCAGTGGTATAGACTGTCTAGACAGAAGTACATGGAGAGAGCTTTCTGATTTAAGTAGTGGGATAGCATTTGTTTTCTACAAATTGGCTCTGAATCAATTGTTAAGAAACTCTGCACATCCCAATGTCCTTTTCTTTCGTGGGAGAAGGGTATAAAGAAAGGCAGTTTTCCTCTCCATGCTTAATTTAAGACTGAGCAGTAGCTGAAGAAACTACAATCCTAGGGGAGAAAGCCCTAAAATTATATCATTTTCTAATGAAGAAATTTTCTGAAAAGGTTTTTTCATATGTCATTTTGATTTTTGGAATACATGAATTCCCCACTCTCCACCCCTTTTAAAAGAGAAAATCACCAAATGATACAAATATATATCTAATATATTTGCATATACATTATGTATATGTATGTGCATATTTATACAGATAGACACATAATATATAGTTGTATAGTTTTGGGGCTATAACAGAGGTGGAGAACCTGTATCCTCAAGGTCACATGTGGTCCTCTAGATCCCCGTGTGGTCCTTTGACTGAATCCAAACTTCACAGAGCAAATCCTTTGAAGTTTGGATTCAGTCAAAGGGCTGTACTTGAAGATCTAAAGGGCCACATGTGGCCTCAAGGTTGCAGGTTCCCCACCCCTGGGCTATAACATATATACACATAGCACATAAATATAGATGAAAAAGTGCATGCATGTATGTGTATATGCATATACATGCATGTGTATATACAATTTGTTCAGTCATTTCAGTCATGTCTGATGCATTGTGACTGCATTTGAGGTATTCTTGGCAAAGATACTGGAGTGGTTTGTCTTAAGTCTCAGCTCATTTACAGATGAGGAAATAGAGGTAAATAGGATTAAGTGACTTGACTAGGGTCACACAGTTACAAAATATTTGGGGCCAGATTTGAACTCAGGAAGGTGAGTGTTACTGACTCCAGGCCCAGCACTCTATTCCCAAGGCTCCAACTTGGCCCTTACATACAATATAGGCATATATATACATACATATATACATATACACACACACAAATATATATATATATATATATATATATATATATATATATATGTTGTGTAAACATACGTATGTGTGTTTCTTAGAAGGAATTGCCCATACTGGTAGAATTATGGTTTTTTTTTAAAGGAGATATGTATGTATGTGTGCGTATGTATTTTTTTCATTTAATTTCCTTTCCCAATGAAGCCTCCTTATTGAAGAAGAATAGTACAGTGGAGAAAGTCTTAAATATGGAATCAGAGGACCTGGGTTTGATTTCCAGATTTGCCACTTTGATCTTGGACAAGGCACTTAACCTCTTTGGGTCTCAGTTTCCTCATTTATTTTTTTTTAAACAAATGCTTTATTAACTTCTGTTTTACATCATTCATTTCCACCAGATTTTGAGTTAAAATCATTTTCCCCCCATTATTCCCCTACCCAACCTCCCAGAATAGTAGTCCCACAAGATATCGCTTCCTCCAATCTGCTCTCTCCCCTACCTTCTCCCATACCCCCATCGACTTTTCCATTAGAGGAGGGTGAGTCTTTGCATCCCAATGCCTGCACATCTTATCTCCCTATTGCAAGCAAAAGAGTATTAATAAAAATATTTATATATATTTGAAACATTTAATGTTACGACCTCAAATTTCAGATCCATTTCCTACCTCTCTTGTCACCAATTCCCTCTTGGGAGATAAGTAATTCAGTATATGTTGTACATGTCTAGCTATGCAAAACATTATCATAGTAGATATATTGTACAAGGCTGCTTATAATTCCCTCCCACTCATCCCACTCCCCCACCTGGTCCATTCCCTACTAGATCCTGTCCCTCTTCTATAGTGGGTACTTCCAACCTCCCCTCCCCCCAAGGATGCCCTCCCATCCATCATCCCTCCTCTCATCCCCCTTCCCCCTATTCTGCTGCAGGCTGAGATATCCCATTTAGTATGTATGTCATTCTCTCCCTGAACCAAATTCAATGAGAATGTGGTTTTGCCTTTTTTTTCCTTCCTATTCTCCCCCTCCCTTGCAACCACTTCCCCTTGCTTCTTCTACATGAGATAGTTTACCCTACCCTGTCTCTCCCATCTCCTCTTGCCACTTTCCTCTCTCACCTCATAATTTCATCCCTTGAGTATTCTCCCTTCCCAACAAATTCAACCTATGCCCTCTATCCATATATAACTGTAACCATATACACACACATTCACATATGTATTCGTATGACCACACCCCTTCTTCCATTATTTTCATAGTGAGAAAGATATCATCAGTCACAGATATTGCTTTTCCATATAGGAATGTAAATAGTTCAACTTTGATAAGTTCCTTTTGATTTCTTTTCCCTGATTACCTTCTCAGCATCTCTTCCTTCTTGTGTCTGGATGTCAAATTTTCTATTCAATTCTGGTTTTTTCCTCAAGAATGCTTGAAAGTCCTCTATTCCACCGAATGACCATATTTTCCCCTGAAACAAAATACTCAGTTTTGCTGGGTAGGTGACCCTTGGGTTCATTCCCAGTTCTTTTGCCCTCTGGAATATCCTATTCCATGCCCTTCGATCCCTCAGTGTAGAAGCTGCCAGGTCCTGGGATATTCTGATTGTGTTTCCACAATATTGAAATTGTTTCTTCCTGGCTGCTTGTAGTATTTTCTCCTTGATCTGGGGATTCTGGAACCTGGCTATAATATTCCTGGGAGTTTTCTTTTTGGGATCTTTTTTCAGGAGGTGATTGGTGGATTCTTTCAACCTCTATTTTGCCCTCTGGATCTAAAACATCAGGGCAATTTTCCTTGAGAATTTCTTGAAGGGTGATTTCTAGGTTCTTTCCTTTGATCATGGCTTTCAGGTAGTCCAATAATTTTTAAATTGTCTCTCCTGGATCGATTTTCCAGGTCAGTGGTTTTTCCTATGAGATATTTCACATTGCCTTCTAATCTTTTGTTTGTTTGGATCTGCTTAACAGCATCTTGATTTCTCATAAAGTCATTAGCTTCCATTTGCTCCAGTCTAACTCTGAAGGAATGAATCTCCTCAGTGAACTTTTGAGATTCTTTTTCCATCTGGCAAATTCGACTTTTAAGGCATTCTTCTCCTCATTGCCCTTTTGGGCCTCCTTTGCCATTTGAGTTAGTCTATTTTAAGGTGTTGTTTTCCTCAGTCAGGCTGTTGACCCTCATTTCATACTTTTCCTGCATCCTTCTCATTTCTCTTTCCAATTTTTCCTCCACTTCTCTTATTTGATTTTTAAAGTCCTTCTTAAGGTCCTCTATATGGCCTGCAACCCACTCATGTTTTCCCCTGGGGCTTTTGGAGCAGGACTTCTGACCTCACAGTCCTTTTCCTGCTCTATGCCCCTAAAATAGGAGTCTAGGGTTGCATTTTTCTGTTTCCTTTGCCTTGGCATGTTGCCACTTAATTACTTGACTTTTGGGCTTGTTGCCACACTATGGCTTTAAGGCCAGATAGAGGAATTTTCGTCCTGAACTTGTGGGGGGCAACTTCCCTTTCTGGCAAGCTATAAACCCACTCACGACTTCCACCCTAGATCACAATCCAGATCCAGGGAGGTTAAAGCAAGAGCGATTACCCCCCAAGACTGATCACTGGATCTCCCCACGATTTGTAGGCTGGGAGCGGGCGCTGCCTCTGAAAACTACAAAATGGTGTGTCTCCTCAGTGGCTTCTAGCCCCCAGGGGAGGGAGCTGACGCATTCCCCAAATACAGGTCCCAAAGTCCATAGGACACCAACCTCTTACTTTGTCCTAGGCATGTCTATGTTGATAATTCTGGAGTCGCCACAGCTGCTGGTGTTCTGGGGTTCCTCCAGCTGGCTGCTGGCCCTGCCGCCCTGGGGCTAAAACCTCGGCTCATGCGGACCTGGGCTTGGCTCGGCTCGGCTCCTGCGCTCTGCACGCTGCCAGGTCCCAGACCACTGCGCTGGTCCTTCCTGCAGGGCTGCTGGGCTGTCCTCAGTGGGAGTTTAGCTTCTTTGTGTCGTTCTGTGGGTGCTGGGGCTCCAGAAGTTGTTCAGAGTCCCCTTTTACATCGTTTGGGGGGAATGTGGGGGCAGAGTGGCTTGGATGAGCTGTTTCTACTCCGCCATCTTGGCTCTGCCCCCCCAGTTTCCTCATTTATAAAGTACTAGGGGGGGATTGACCTCTAAGATGCTTTCCAGCTCTAAACTTTCCCCTATCTATGTGTTTGAAACATTTTAGGTATTTTAACGTCTTTTCTCCCTTTTAGATTGTCAGTTCCACTTTGGGCAGTTTAAATAACTCATGTAAACTTTCTATGGTCTCAGTGCCTAGCTCAGCATTCTGAACATAGTAGATGTATTATAAACATGTTTTACTATTATGTATAGCACCATGATGCCTCATTTATTTCTCCCACTCTTTTTTAGCACATGAGAATTTTGAAGCAGTGGTGCCTAAGTAAATAAATGAAGCTATTTAGGAGCTACATTTTTAGGCATTAATGATATAAAAAAATTGAAATCAGTGGGGACTGAATAATGCATATTGTGTCAATAGTATACTATGTGAACTTCAGGAAGTTTAGGTGGGTATTACAAATCATACTTCATGAATAACTCTTTTTCAAAGAAAAAATAAAACGAACTTTTAACTTTATATTTTATTACATTTAATATCACTTTTTATTATATAGTATCACACTTATTATATAATTACTTATATTACTTCATTCAAAAGATTTCATCAGGATATTTATGTTGTTGAATTTACAATTATGTATGTGCGCCTTCTTGACAAGATATCTTTCAAGTAATAAAGTACATTTTTTAAACATGCAAAGATATAGTATCATTTTTTTCTGGTCAAATTTGTTTGTTTAAGCCAAGATTTTAGGGAATTCTGAAATCTAACAGGAAATAACTTTAGTTCTCTTCATTTCATACATACATAATTGTCAAATTCTAGCACATTAAGATGCCCACAAACTATACAATGAATAGTTGCAAGTGTCCATAAAATGTATAAAGTTAACAATCAGAATTAAAATGTATCTTCAAAATCACCCTCTCCTTACCAAAATATATGAAATCAAACTTTAGATGTTAATAGTGCATGTGCAAAAACCTAAAACATTTTCTGAAGTTTGAATTTTAATCCTACATTTATTAACACTTTGTATAATATAGTATACAAAGATAGTGAAGTATTCTTTGTCATGCCTTCAACAAAGAGACGTCTTAAACATGGGCAAACAAAAGCAAGCAGAATAAAAATGGGAAAGTTTTTATGTATCAACGTGCAATTTAGAAAGCCTTTTCTTTTTTCTTTTTTTTTGGAGGGCAATTGGGGTTAAGTAACTTGCCCAAAGTCACATGGCTAGGTCTTTTGTTTGTTTGTGCGTTGTGTCTGAGGTTGGATCCGAACTCAGGTCCTTCTGACTCCAGGGCCAACGCTCTACTCACTGCGCCACCTAGCCACCCCTAGAAAGCCTTTTCTAATTGGAAGATTTAAAAGGGGGCATGAATAATACTTTCTTTTGTTCTTGGTCACTTTTATTAAAATTATTTGAAGCATCTTTACAGCAAACAGTATCAGAAAATAAAAGAGATGCAGTTATTATTAATTATGATTGGGAGAGTGTATAGATTAATCTCTGTCCCCATTGATAATAGGCTTCCTAAACCATGCTGAAAATTCTAGTCTTCATTGGGATAACTTACAGAAGCAATGGCTGTGGTTGTATCCTTTAAACCTTTGTCTTTTAAATTATGCTTATAATTCATCTCTTCTATAAATGATGGAAACTTGATTTCAATAAACCAGAAACCATTGTACTGATCATCTCTTTCTCTTCTTCTATTATGTTTTTGCAGGTGTTTTCACTCTTGTTGAATATCATTCTATATTTATGTCCGTGTCTGCAAAAGTTTATTGTGCCAGACATACACGTAAATAGAACAGGTTCCCACATAATCTGATTTGAGGGATATTGGGAAGACCACTCTCTGAAATTAACCTCCTCATATAGGTGCTGGGAGTAAAATTGTGGGCAGAAGGACATTTATCATTACAAAGCCATCACTATTGAATTTTTGGAGCACATTTTTAAACGAGTAATTTCCTCTTTGAGGGAAAAAAATAATAGAACCCTGAATGAATTGATTTATCAGATTACTTTCTTCTTTGATGACAAGAAACAGGCCAATGTGAAAACACTGAAAACCTGGAGACAGAGACTTACTTAAAAGAGGAGGGAGAAGGAAGTAGGAAAGAAATGTCGGGTAAAGAGTTGGGAAATCAGAGCTGTAACTAAGGTGGAGTGACTGGGACTCTGACCCATGACACTAGGGGGCTGAAAGTACAGACATTTCTTTAGCACTACAGAAACAATTGGCTAAAAACTATGAGAAAACATCATTTATGAACACTTTGTCATTTTGTATTAAAGAGTTCATGATAAATATTTGCAAAAGAACAACAAAGAAGATCATTGAAACGTATTAACATCTGTTATGACAGAAGAGAAAGGAGAAAAATTCTACAATCTTGTCATTCTCCAATGTTCTGGGTTTTTTTTTTTAATGAAGGTAGAAATAGGGAGAATGGCAAAATAAATTCTGGAAAACAAGGTTTAGGATTAACAAATGAAAGCTACCAAAGTTTTATGGATTACAAGGAAGCTCTGTACCCATATACTATGAATACTTTCTCAAAGAAAAGATTAAAGTGTTCTGGGCAATTTGAGTGCGAAATGACACCATAAAAAAGAAACAAGCTATTTTAACAATTAGAAAATATTATTAGTGTAGCATTTATTTCTTAATTAGTCATCTTTATGTAATTAAGTCATAATCTTATTAAAGAAAAAGGTAAGGGGCTCGGCTAGGTGGCGCAGTAAATAGAGCGCCGGCCCTGGAGTCAGAAGGACCTGAGTTCGGATCCGGCCTCAGACACTTAATCCACACAAACAAAAACCTAGCCATGTAACCTTGGGCAAGTTACTTAACCCCAATTGCCCTAAAGGGGCGGCTAGGTGGCGCAGTGAATAAGAGCTCCGGCCTCGGAGTTGGGAGGACCCGAGATCAGATCCCTCCTCAGAAAATGAGCACCCACGCATAAATAATGACTAGCCGTGTAACCTTGAGCAAGTTACTTAACCCCAATTGCTTTATAAAAAAAAGAAAGAAAAAGGTAAAATAAGTAATGAATATGTGTCAAAGATAAAAATTAGAACATGTAGCACACAATGAAGTTAACTCCAAACTTCATTTGTAAAATGTTTTAGAAGAAGATGGTAGAAGATTGTGAATCATGTCATTTCATAAAATAGTAAGAAACAACGAAGGGAAAAAATCAGTGAATAGAAATCTTGGCAAAAAAAATTATGAAAACATTTAAGAATAAAGATGGAAAGAAAACAAGAAAAAATGGAAAGACCTCTAACATAAATTGTACATAAATGACAGTAAAATCACCATAATTGGATTCTAACATCATAGTTCCTGATATAATTCACAAGGAAGTAGAGATCACACACACACACACATGCACACACATGCAATGCACATGCACACGCACACACATATACACACACTCATGCACTCACATAACACATAGCTAGACATAGCTAGAGAAAAAAGTTGGACCAGATAAAGCATACACAGAGTTAATCCATGACAAAGTCAACATAATTCTAAGTGTATTGGCTTTAGTTCTCAAGACATCTGAAAAAGGAGGTAGAAAAAAAATCACAGACCCTATTATAAATGAAAATAAATGTTTAATAGAAAATCGATAACTACTGACTCATATGCCTAGTTTCAACTGTACAAAATGTTTATATGAATAATCTACAGACATTGATGGCAGTCTTGAGAAAGGAACAGACAGACTTTTGTGAACAGCATTTTGCAGTAGGACACTTCTTTATAGTTGCAAAAATTGTCACTGTGCTAATGAGAATGCAATATCTTCTCTGTTATTTCACTTTAAAAGTTGTTTGACATAGTGGAGTAGGGAAAATAAAGAGAGGAATAAAGAATGCAATTACGGAATTGAATGATAGGAAGGCAACATGGGGATTGTTGTGTGGTCAGAATCAGAGAGTTGAATGCTTTGCAGCTACCCTTTTGGTATTGGGAAAAAGCAGGAAGTCCCCTAACATATTAGCTGGACCATCTGTGGCAAACTTTTGAGAGAATATGAACAAGAGATACATAGATTAGGCAGGCATGGATGAGTTGCAATCTGCATTGTTGGTTGAAACTCTTAAATTGATGAGATCACAGACCTATTGGAGTATTTAAACATAGTGGAACAAATCTTGTTTTTAAGGTTGTGTAATATATTCCATGAATATATTAAAATCTTATCAGAGTCTTTGAAACATGTATCAACACAGATAAGTTTGATGATTTTCTCATTAATATTATCCAGTAAACCTTAAAACTTGGAAATAGATGATCCCCAAAGATAATCTGCGCTATCATGGAGGCAGCCCAGGGCAGAGTTAAAATGGAAAAAAGATCCTTATAGATGATAAGGTCCTTCAATATTTCTTTTTTTCATATGACATGTATTGATTGTATCAATTCCTATAACATTCCAAAGCTTCCTTTCCCTTTTCTTCCCTTCCCTTCCCTTCCCTTCCCTTCCCTTCTTCCTTCCCTTCCCTTCCCTTCCCTTCCCTTCCCTTCCCTTCCCTTCCCTTCCCTTCCCTTCCCTTCCCTTCCCATCTCTTTCATTCCCTTCTCATCTTTTCCCTTCCCTGACTCCTAAGTGAAATCTAAAAGCACTTAAAAGAGTTCATGCTAACTACTAAGGACAAAGACAAGTTAGCAAAAACTTCTCTAAAGTGGTAGATCAGCCAAGAGGCAGCAGAAAGAGACCTTTGGGTTTGAACAGGCTGCATCATATTTTCAACAAAGATCTGGCAGGAAAAATGCTGTCTAGGATATTGTTTGACAGAGATGTTGTTTGTTCTTTGTTTCTGAAGAAGACCAATGACATCAGAGGATAATGTCTTGATTTGTGTGAGAATTGGATTTAAGTAAGGAAGACTTTCACAAAGTCATCAGACTCACTCTCTCTTCTACAGTCATCAAAGTCAAGCAACAAGACAAAAATCAAGATGACTGGCAGTGGCCCAGGATGTAGAGGATGTCCTTTGTGTCTTCATTGTCTGACTAAACTCTGTGTGCTACAAATCTCCTGCTTCAGCTGCCTTCATGGCTATTGGAACAAATTTTTCCTGTTCACCCATTTCACTGGGGGTAGTCTCACATGCTTGGGGTAGATATCTCACTAACTCATAGATGGACTTGAGGTTTTTCAGCTACCTTCAACCTACTTTAGCCTATCTGCCAAGATGGTTGACCTGGATATGGCCACTCTGCAGGCTACAGCTAGAGGAAGGTTCCTAGCCTTGGGTGGATTTCCTCTCTCCTGAAGGACATCTTATCAGTAAACATGGACATGCTTTACATAAGATGAGGTATAGAAGGGTTGGGATGTTCTCTGCTAGAGAGAGGACTCACATGCAAGAGATCACAGATTAATCAAAGGGTCCAAGCATAATCTAGAAGAGTGCTATCCCCAAAGGAAAGAGTTAAAATGATTATGATACTTTTGCATTGAAATCAAAGCACTACTACATAGAATCATATATTTAGAACTGTAATGGGCCTTATCTAGTCTGACTCCATTTTGAAGGTGAGAAAATTGAAGTATGGATAAGTTTAGTCACCCAAATAGTAAACAGTAGAGTTGGGATTTGAACACACATCCTTTGATTCCAAGTCAAACATTCATTCTGCTATATACCACCACTGCTTTCCAAAAATACCAAAATTTTCTATTTTAGTAAAGCTCAAACATTTTAAACTGTGAAAACAAATTCATAGGGTACCAAAATTTCTCTTAAAATTACAAGTTAGAAGTCTCCCATCATTATTTCAGGTTTGTTTTTTCAATCTGTTTTGAGCATACGGTAGACTGGAACAGATTCAACCCAGACACCGGAATGAAAGGGCTTCACAACTAAGGCTTTATGGGCTACAAATAAATCTCTAGAGTACTGATTCAGAGGAGGACTACTAAGTAAGGGATGCTCAATATCTTGTCCAAATTAAACAGACTGAAGGGATGGCCCAGTTTTGAGGTTTCCCAACAAGCTGAAAGTAGAAGCTGGCGACTGTCTGGAGAATTTGGTTCACTAATTCATACAGATAAAGCCCTGTCCCCCTCCCTCCCACCATCATTTGAAGCTCTCAAAGGTACCAAATATAATTAGCCTGGTTTGGCAGATGGAAAACTTAAACACAAGGAATCTGAACTGTGCCTCACAAAAACATGTACAATATTGTTTTTCAACTCAGTGGTCATGTCTTCACCTGCCTTTTTGGTATGGAATAAGGGGAAATAGGACACTTGAGTTATGTAGATAGTAAGAAGAAACATGGGGAAAACTTCAAACAAGAAAGAAGTACATCTTCCACTTATCTACTCCATTATTTACTCTGTGATTGGGTGACATTGGCTTCCTTGCTTTTCCTTGAATAAAACCCTTATCCTCGGGGCAGCCAGGTGGCATAGTGAATAGAGCACTGGCCCTGGAGTCAGGAGGACCTGAGTTCAAATCCAGTCTGAAACACTTAACACTAGCTGTGTGACCTTGGGCAAGTCACTTAACCCCAACTGCCCTGCCCTCCTCCCTCCAAAAAGCAACAACAACAAAACAAACAAAAAAACCTCTACTCATCCTAATCCTAGCATTTTCAATAGCTGTACCCTATGTGTGGAGTGCTTTCCCTCCTCATCTTCACCTTCTGGCTTCCCTGGCTTCCTTCAAGTCCCAACTAAAATCCTACCTTTTATAAGAAGCCTTTTCCAAATCCCCCTTACTTCTAGTGATTTCTCTCTGTTGATTATTTCCAATTCATTCTATGTATAGTTCATTTGTACCTAGATACTTACATGCCATCTCCTAGAGAGCAGGGATGGTTTTTACTTTTCTCTGGATCCCCAGTGCTAATCACAGTACTCAGAAGGGATTAGGTGCTTAGTCAATGTTTATTCATTGGTTGACAATCATACTTGCCTTCCCTGGCCATATTAAAATACAACCTAAACTAACTATATTAAGGGAAAAAAGGGGGTGAATATATGTACTTTTCTGTGTGTGTATTTGTGTGCATGTGTATCTCTGTGTCTTTATGTGAACTTCCTAGTCTTCCAGACCAACCTTAGGCTAATAAATCAAGAAAACAAAGTTGGTCTTTGTAGCTATTATGAACTTGAGGTTAACTATAAAACTGAGTCAAGACCCCAAAAGATCTTGACAGACTGGGATAGTGTGCTAAAGATTACAAGATGAAATCTGGTAGAGATAGATTACATTTATATAGACTTTATTGGTTTGTAAAGCACTTTATATATATATTAATTAATTCGATCCTCACAAAAGCCCTGTCAAGTAAGTATAAAAGTGATCCCCTCCATTTTATGCATGAGGACAGCGAGGCCAAAAGAGGTCAACTTTACTGGGATCTCCTGACTGCTAAGTATCTGAAGCAGGAGTCAAACCAAGGTCTTCCTGACTCCAAATGACCACACAAACACGAGAGATTGTCTGACTAGTCAACAGTTCAAGTAAAAAAAGATAAATTTTGGGGCAGCTAGGTGGCACAGTGAGTAGAGCGTCGGCCCTGGAGTCAGAAGGACCTGAGTTCGGATGCGGCCTCAGACACAACGCACACACAAAACAAAAACCTAGCTGTGTGACCTTGGGCAAGTTACTTAACCCCAATTACCCTCCAAAAAGCAAAAAAAAAAAGAAAGAAAAAGATAAATTTTAATGGACTGTAACTTCAAGAAGAATCTGAAGCATAAATATAAAAACAAAACCAAAGCAATACATAATGGCCTCTTTCAGTTGCATTAATAGAAATATAATGCAGAGGGGCGTTAGGAGATAGTAATGCTATTTTCTTCCCTGCTCAAAACTAGATATCTAGAGTCCAAATCTAGTTACTTCCCCTTTATTGTCCCTTTCCCTTAACCCCCCTTTCCTATTCTTTTACTTTTCATAATTTTCTTTTATGATTTTTATTCCTGTCTCTCTTTTTTAATAGTACTGGCTTTTCCTGATATTTCTAACAATTAAAAGCATTTATCAGTGAAGTAGGTGGTGTTACAAGACATTTTTGTTTGGCTTAACTTCACTTCTTTGTTACAAGGATTTTTGCCAGAAGCATTTAAAGATAAATTGTGTGAACATTTCTTAGAGCAGCTTGAAAGAGATTCCTGCATCGGTTGGAAAATTGATACAAATATTTGTAAGGGATATCCCAATTCTAACATTTGATAATCCTAGAAAATGATCACTGCCCTCAAGAGTTTACCATCCAGTGGGTGAGCAAAAACACTTCACAATAACTTATATAATATATATGCATATAAATTATATAATAATATAACTTATATAATATTATAATAATATAAACTGACCTCAGAGTCAGAAACAACTGGGTTAAAATCCTGCCTCTGAATCTTTGTGTCCCTGGGCAAGTCATAACCCCTTAAGGCTCTAGGCTACTTGGTGAAACTAAAAGTTGCAGGGAAGGTGCCAACCTGACCTGGCAGAGAAAATGTCTTCTTCTGAGAATTGCCTGTACTATAGATTCAAAGCCTACTCCTCAATAATGTTTTAAGGCATATGCAGAAAAGACTAATAATAATCCAAGGTAGGATATGATGAGATCCAAAGTAGTTAAATATATGAGTTTTACATATACTTAGAGGATGGAGAAATCACTGTGGTTTGGGACATTTGGAAAAGGTGCATAGAAGAGGTTAACCTTGTAAAAAAAAGTGTGGGATTTAAATAATCCTGAAAGATGGTGGACAACATTTTAAGCTAGGACATAATATGAAGGTAGCCCCTAGGTTTTTCTCATCTACTTCCTCCCAGAAAGCTACTACCGGTTTGAGGTGCTTTGTAGGTTGGAATCTCCTCTTAACCATTGCTCATGAGTTCCAGTGATATATTTGCTTTTATTTTTTTTTCAAGCTGTGGTTATGAGATCAAATAAACATTGAAGCTATGTTTGTATTTGAAGATTACAGAGGTACAGTGCTGGTGTTTATTCTCTTTGAGCTCCTGTTTGTGTTTTGTCCTTATTGAATTGGACCAAATAGAAATGATTTTTGAGATTCTGCAAGTTTGTGCAGCAGTCATCTTGGGATATGGGATTTTACCTAGAGGGATTTTTGCAGTGATAAAGGCTAGTTGAAAGAAGGCATTTCCTCCCTTGCCTATTACTACCTGAAATAACAATAAATCTACAGAAGGAAGAGAAATGATGTCCTGCAGAGAGCAGGAGGAGTCAGCTAAGGCTTTATTTCCTCCTTCTGGCTCAGTAGGGAATGTTTTCTGTTGGAGAAAAGTTGTTAATTTTGATTTTGAGAGGACTGATAGCTAAACTCGAATGATATAGACAAATCTTGTCTCTTTCTGCCCTCCAATTCATGCTTTGCAGTATAACTGGGGGAGGTCCAGGTTACATAAACTTTTTCTTCCATTAAGACAGATTTAAGTTTTAATGCTATCCTCACAATTTTATGTTAAAATTTCTATCATTCCCTGTTTATCCCTGTATTCAGTCACCCAGAGATGCTAGTTCTAGAGATAAGGACCATTCTTTTAACAAAGAGCAAAACCATGGAGGTGGGGGCTAGATTAGGTCTTTTGTCCTAGAGAGATAGGAAAGGGAATGTATTGGAGATAGGAAAATCTAGAATGTCTGATGAATTCATGTACTCCTTACACCAAAGAACTTATCTTACTCCTGTGTTTAACTTTATTGTCTACTCATAATTTGTATATTAAAAGTGACCTGAGGGTCAGCTTACTACAAAGTGATGCATTTATAATAGTTTGAGATCCTTTTATTTTCCTGAGCATAAGCAAATAAGATAGAGCTAGTATTACCTCCCTTACATTAGTCAGAATCATCCTACATCTTGGGCAAGGTTGAGCTTTCTGGGTTGTGATTACTCAATGAGTTCATTTTTTTTAATACTATTGTCACTTCCAAGTCTCTTCCCACTATCCTAATAAATCTTCTCTTGTAACAAAGAAGTGCAGGTAAGGCAAACAAATGAAGACATTAGCCATATCCAAAGATGTATCCCTCATTCTCTGCCTTTTGCTCCCCATTTCTCTCCTGAGAGGGGGAAGGCATACTTCCCCAACAAAATCATTACTGGTTTTTGATGCCTTTCAATGTTGTTTTCCTTTGAAAAATTATAGCAAGTCTGGAAAGTATTCTCCTGGTTCTGCTTACTTTGTTCTCGATTTGTTTGTACATTTTCTTGGTGGTTTCTTTCCTGAATTCCAAGTTTTTCTAAATTCTTCATATTTACTGTTTCTTATGAGAAACGTCTGTTATTCTGATATAAGTACATGAAGTCCTTATTTTTTATGCCATTTGGGGTATTTTAAATAGCTCTCATTTATTTAGTACTTTAAGATTTGCAAAGAGCCTTATATATGTTATTCCATTTGAGCCTCACAAAAATTCTGTGAGGTGGGTGCTGTTATCTTTATTTTATAGATAAGGAAACTGAGGCTGAGAAGTTAAGGCTCTTGCTCAGGTTCACACAGCTAGTGTCTGAGGCAAAATTCAAACTCAAGTGTTTCTTGAGTCCAAGTCTAGACTCCATCCACTATACCACCTACCTATACTTTGCCATTTGGTTAGCACCGGCATAATTGTCATAGATATAATACCATGCCTTTACTTCCCTCACTCACGATTTTTAAATAAATAACAGTTAAGGAAAACCAACCAATAGAACATTCTTGGTTACTCTATACCATTGGGGGCTGAACTGGGGTGTCTTCCAGAGATGGGCAGCATATACTTGGTGGGGGAGGAGGAACCTTCCACATTCTGGATACTTTCTTCTTTTTAGGTTTTTATGATAGTCTTTTGTGCTGGTTCTCTGCTATCTGTCCATCTGTTCCTTCTCACTCTTCTTTGCTGGTTCGTCAGCCATAATATCCTGGACCCTCTTTTCTTTTTGTTCAGCTATCTCAGTTGGTATACTCATCAGTTTCTAGGGATTCAAAAATTATCTCCATGAAGATTATATACAGATCTATATCTCCAGACCTAGTATTTTTGCTGAGTTATACTCACATAGCTTCCACTGCCTCTTGGATATAGTGATCTAGATATCCCACAAGAATTTCAATCTCAACATGTTCAAAATGGAAATCATTCTTTTTACCCACAAACCTTCCCTCTTCTGAACTTCCCTTTTGCTGTTGAGGTTACCTCTGCTCCCAAATACCCAGACTCACAACCTTGGTGTCATACTTGATTTCTCACTCTCACTCAACCCACAAAGCCAATCATCCATTGCCAAGTGTTGACATTCCAACTTTTATGTTTTTATTATACATTCCCTTATCTCCACTTATGTAGTTAAAACTAAATTCAGGCCCCTATTATCTCCTTCCTGGACTACTAAAATAATCTTCTAACTAGCTTCTCTTCCCCAAATCTCCACCAATTCCAATCCACCTCCAAAACAACTGCTATGGTCAGTTTTCTAAAGTACAGGTCTGACTGGAGGGGTCAAATATGCAATTTGCAGGCTGCACATGTCCTGCAATACTCCCCAGCTACCTGAACTAGATTAAAATATGTTTGGAAAATATTTAACAAACTAAATAAAAATTCAATAGAACATACATGATACATGATGTTTATATGTGTTTTTCTAAATTAATATGTAGCATGTGTCGATCCTTATGTATCATTAAATGGTCCTATTTCTATTTGAGTTTGACAACACTGGGTCTGACTATGTCATCCTGTAGTTTGGTGATGATCTAGTGCATCTCTCTTACCTCTCATTATTTGGTAATCATGTCTCTAATCCTCAAATATTGTGCCTACAACTGAATATAGTCTTTTAGAAGGTGTCTGTCTACTGTAGAGTACAATCAAATTATGACCTCTCTCTTGTAAAATAGTATGAGATTATTGTAGCTTTTTAAAAATTTTGGCAACTATGTCACTCTCTGGTAATCTATTCCTTTTTGTCACATAAGTGACTATAATATCAAACCATCTATTTGATATTTAAAGTACTTCACATACTTGCCCCTTTCTATATTATCTTACCCTCTCTCTCTCAAGTTATTTTTACATGTTGTTTTTCTCAATAGAATGTAAGTTACTTGAAGGCAGGAACTATTTTTTCCCTTGCCACACAGTAAGTGTATAATAACTGCTAGTTGATTGATTGATTGAAAGCAAACACATTTGACAGTGTATGTAATATTCCATATCCATAGATTTTGTTTCTCTAAAAAGAGTTATTTGTTTCCTCATTATTCCTCCAGGTCTAAGAGGTCATGATAATTACATAACTTATGTAGTAATCTTATTTTCCTTTTTGTTTATATTTTTGCAATCATAGTGTATGTTATGGTGTATCTGCTTACTGTTGGTTCAAATAAATTTCCCTAATTTTCTCTGACTTCCGCATTTTTCATTTTTATGGCACAATAATATTTTAATGTTTGCTACATTCTCATAGTACAAATTACTTAGTAGGCCCATGGATCAAAAACAAATAACCCCCCCAAATTGTGTAGTGGGGTCTATGCTTTAGCAAATAGGTAAGAATAATTTGTTTTTCAGCATCACACAGCTTTAGCCTGAGCAATTTTAGTTTCAATTTAGAGAATCTTAGAAGTGGAATGGATCTCCAGATCATCTAGTACAAGCTGCACCGGAGTAGAAATCCTCTCTATGTCTGACAAGTGGGCATCCATCCTCCACATGGAGATCTTCAGTGAAGGGCGTCTACTACATCTCCAAGGCAGTCTATTTTACTTTTGACCCATCAGACTAATGTCTCTTTCCCATGCTAGTCCTCCAAATATTCAAAGATATTTTTTACGTTGTCTCCTAAATACTGTCCAAACTATATGTGAATTCTTTCTGTTTATCCCCATTAGGCAGGAATTCTATCTCTCATGGGTTTCCTAGCTCAGGACATGCCCTACCTTATGTGTCCTTCCTCAAATATTGTGCCTACAACTAAATACAGTCTTTTGGAAGGTGTCTGTCCAGTGAAGAGTACAATCAGATTATGACCTCTCCCTTATAAAATAGTATGAGATCATTGTAGCTTTTTTTTTTCTTTTTGGCAACTATGTCACTCTCTGGTAATATATTCCTTTTTGTCATATAAGTGACTGTAAAGTGTTTAAAACAGGTTGTTCTCTTTATTTGGTAATTATGTTTCTAATCCTGTTTACACTATTACTTTGTTTTTAGTAAACCTTCTTTAGTCTCTTGCATATTTCAAAAGTCAATGTTAGCTTCGTTTCTATCTGAATTCTAATAGATTTCCAGTTACTGAGATTTGATTACATGGGTATTTAAAAACCTTTTTATCATGGCTGACTGAATGCACTGTGGTCAAAAACTTCCTTATGAAAATAGAAACTATTTTAAAAAGTATTTTGGCTTAAAAAAGAACATTACTTCCACATCGGAGCGAAAAATACTCTGGGCTAGGGGCATTCCATATTTTCTGCATTTTTGTACAAACTCTCTAAACTTTTCTTAATTATTTCAGTTCAGACTAGAATATAAGCTTTATGATAAAGTCATTCTTAATTCCTTTTCCTTTGAGCCATCACACACAAATACACAACACACATAGCAACAAAACCTCATCAGTATAAATGTTTCTATGTTTTATTTGTTTTTTATGTTTAAGAGGGGAAAAGGAGATTGATTGCAGGGGTCATAAAAGTAATGATGCATTTAATGAAAACATATATTTTATAGATAAAGTAAATTTTTTAAATGACTTGAAGCTACTACTCAAGTTAATGAGATGAAATGACCTTCAAAATGTTAGTTCTTTGACCTTAGGCTGTCACTTTTGTGGTTTTAGTCTCTTAAATATTTATTTTATTTTTGAGACCTTTATGTTACTGTTGTTCTCTCTTACTATCATATGCTTGGCTTTTCTTTAATGTCTTGGATGAGCTGCAGGGAATTTTGAGTTCCATCATATAACAGCAATTCAGACAGTGAAATCTGAATGACTGGATATTATGTATCAAAGACCTAATGCTGGTTTCCTTTTAATTAGACATATGGAGAGGAACTGAACCTGTGATTTCAATAGTGTGGGAAACTTTTATCAAGGAGATCCATTCTGCCAATTCAGCTTGACACCTTCTCTGCAGTTTTGTTTTTGTCAAAGGGAGTTGCTGAGAATATAGAGAATTAAGTGACTTGTCCAGGGTCACACAGTCTGTGTCAGAGGTAGGATTTTGAACTCTGGTGTTCCTGGCTCCAACATTAGCTCTTTATCCACAGCATTGGGATTTGGCATCAGTGATTTGGTTATGAACTGATGAACTCTTTTTTCATTAATTGACCTAAATTATGCCACTAAAAAAGGAATTATAAGATGCTCATTAGAAAGTCTTTGCTATTTAGGCACATTAATAGCTGTGTCTACATGTACCAAGCTGTCTTTGTTGGTTTAATCAGCAGCTTTCACATAGTAGGCATGTCGATGCAACAAAGATTTATTAAGCATCTAATACTTGCCAGGCATTGTGTTAGGGCTGGAGCTATAAATACAAAAGCAAAATTCTTCTACCTTCAAGGAGCATGCTACATTCTACCACAAGGATACACAAGTCAGGAAATGCAAAGTACATGCATAGTAATAGGAAATAATTTAGACAGAGAGAGAGAGAGTAATCACAATTGGCAATGGCAGTGAGGAATCAGAATGATAATTCATGCAAGATGTAACCACTGAGCTCTGCTCCATAAGAATCTAGGGACTGTAGGAGGAAAAGGTGAAGGGGAGCAGGGGAGTATACTCCAGGCATGGGGGGTTATTTATGAAAAGGTACAAAGATAGGAGATGGATTGTTATATATGGGGAACTACAAACAGGCTAATTTGCCTGGAGGAGAGAAGCATATAAAGAATAAGATAGGGGTGGCTAGGTGGCACAGTGAGTAAGAGTGCTGGCCTTGGAGTCAGGATGACCAGGGATCGGTCCAGGCCTCAGAAAATGAGAACGCACACATATATAATGACTGGCCATGTAACCTTGAGCAAGTTACTTAACCCCAATTGCTTTAAAAAAATAAGATGAAATAAGACTAGCAAATAATGTTTTTTGGGTTTTGGGGAGGCAATTGGGGCTAAGTGACTTGCCCAGGGTCATGAAGCTGATATGTATTTGAGGTCAGATGTGAATTCAGGTGCTCCTGGCTCCAAGGTCAGTGCCATTGTGCCACCTAGGTGCTCCTGACTAGCAAATATTGTAAGATCCTAATTGTGGAAAGTTTGTTGGTGTTCAAATTGGTCAAATAAAAAAAGTCATAAGAGCTATCTTGGGCTGATTATGATACTAAAAAGTACATGAACTTTCCTGTTACATAAAAATTCCATCATGACTCTATAGGCAATATTTTGATTCAGAAAATTAATGTAACTGGCTTGATTTTTTTTTTTTTACTTCTACCCCTCCAGTTACTGAGATTTGATTACATGGGTATTTAAAAACCTTTTATCTTGGCTGAAAAGATAAAAGGAAGGCAGCATCAGAGTCAAAAAAAAAAAAAAAAAGCATTGAGCTTGGAATTATAAGTCCCAAGTTTGAACCTTGGTCATCCATTTGCCATTTTTAAAGTGACATTGGGCAGGTCATTTAACCTCTGGGGGCACAGGTTACTTTTCTATAAAATGAGGGGATTGGACTATTGGACTAGGTCAGGAGTTCTTAAACTGAGGTCTTCATGCCCTGAAATGACTTTAGGCAGATTTTTTGGGGGGGTGACAATTCACAAACCTTTATGGGAAAAATACAGTTTTATTTCAATAGACTATTTCCTTTGTAATGCTGTATTTTATTATTTTGCATTTAAAAACATTCTGGGAAGGGGTCCATAGGTTTCATCAGACTGCCAAAAGGATACATGACACAAAGAAGGTGAATAACCCCTGAATTAGATGCATTCTAAGGTTCCTTCTAGCTCTAAATCTCTAATCCTGTTTTGACTGTTTTTGATTAGTCAAGAAGGAACAGAATATCCTGTCCCCTTTTCAGAACTCAAAATTGCTTGATCAACAGGTCAGAATAAGACCTAAACCCTATTCTAAGCCATTGACTCACTTTTCAAATTTTTGGAAGAAAACCTGAAATTCAATTTAATCAGGTGTTTAATATTACAGAAAGCTTAAATTATTTTGATTTTCAAGCAACTTTCCAGGGCAGCATTATTAAGAGTAGAACCAATATTTCTTGGTCGCTAATGCTCACGAGGCATTTTAGATGGCCTGTGGTGAATTGGAATGACCTAATTTTTAAGATGCATTCAATTCAACTGTGTGCTGCTAGACCTGGCCTTAGTTACAGATGATAAATCAGAAGAAAAGAAAGTGCATGAAAGAAAGCCTGATGTACATCTCCAGAATGTAGGTACAGTCAGAACTATTCCCATTGAGTGGTAGGAGCTTTGGAGAAAAGTGCCTAGTTAGTGAATGCTTTGTGTTATGCTTGACCACTTCACATGTATAGGTTATTACATTCAAGAATCCCAGACTCACAGAATTTAGTGCTGGAAGGCAACATTCACATTAGATTGACTTCATTTTAAAGGGTCTGTATGAATTCATAATATTTTCTAAAGTAAAATCAGAATGGTATTTATATTTGGAGACAGAGACATGCGGTCTTAGCAATTACATTATAAAGACATGTTTAAGTCAAAAAAGGGGTACCAGGTTAGTCTCTCATCCTATGAAAAGAATGGAGAAATTCCAATATCCCTTCTGAAATGATGATTTTTTTTCCCTTTCTGAGCAGTGAAAGAAAAAACACTCATTTAAAAATAGCCTTTTAAGATTTCTTAAAGAACAAAATGGGCCAAACTTCTATCTAAAATAGTTTAGAGGATTCTTATTTGGATGGAGGGAAATGGACTAGCGCAGGGATTTTTAACCTGGGATCCAGGAGTAGATTTCGAAGAGTCCATGAACTTGGATGAGGAACAAATTATGTTTTAATTTTCACTAATCTTTTTTTTCTCTGCAGTCCTAAGTAATTTTTATTCATTAAAAACTATTTTGAGAAGAATTTCATAGGTCCCACAAGATTGTCAGAGGGGTTGATTTTTAAAAAAAGTTTAAAGACCCCTGAACTGGGGGCTTCAACTTGGGACTTTCCAGGGTTGCATCAGGCTACTTGAGATCTCCTTAGATGCATTTCTTCTCTCTTTTTATTTAGATGAATACATAATTGTATTGAAAAGAAGTAAAGATTTAAATGATCATAGTACAGATCAATCTTAAAAAAAAGAGACAATTTAAGTGTGTAGCCATTTAGGTACAATATCTTCTAGTGCTACATTCCTACCATTTTCCATGGTCCTACTCTATGAAATGGCTTTCTCTATAATACAGTCAATAGAATGGAGTAGCAATTCATTTTAAGTGCAACTTCTCATTTCTTTTCCTGAAATGTCTTTACCCATTGTGATGGAAACAAATACCTGATACCTGAGGATAATGTAATGCAATATCCATTCAAATGAGAAAATGATGCTGCTTATCCACCATCATTTGGGAATGATCATTCTACTTACAGAAATGACTATTGCTTGTGACATTAATAGGTATTCCATTAGAGTTCTTGGTTCTATCCCAAGCCTTATGTATTTTCCCAAATCCACTTTAGAAGCGGGAGAGATAATGATTGTATCATATGAAGACATAGCTAGGAGACTTTAGAAGAATTTTGCATTAGGGTACCTCCTAATTTCACAGGTACATACATTTAAAAAAATCCAGGATGGAATTCAGAGGCTATTTCCAAATCTCTTATTTTACAGATGAAGTAAGTGGAGCCCAAGGAGGTTAAATGACTTGCTCTAGGTCACAGGTGGGATCTGAATACAGGTTCTTTGACTCCAGAGTCAATGCACTTTCACTTGTACCATGGAACTATATTATCAATGACACAACTACTTTCTCAAATAAGACAGGTCAAAACCCACTCATATTGTCTCAGACTATATTGTCTCATACTAAGCAACTTGTCCATATATTCTTGTAGATCTACCAGAAGTCCAATTCATCATTCTGGGTGCTTTTCTTTAGTCCTTGCATGGAAATCAGTGGAATATGTAGGTTTTTCATTCTCTTTCCAAGTTACTGATAACTTACTTTTCTGGTCAAATATTGTGCTGATGACATTTTATGTTGCCTCTCATGAACAATTCTTGGATGGTGGTGGGTTAAAACCTACTCATGCCCACTGTGTGACTGTCCCAATTGCCTTTTGGGTGACTCTCTAATTCTTTGGACATTGTCATATTCCTTTATTCATAACCATATAATATCACCAGAAGAATATGGTTGATGGACCTTATTTGAAGGCCATTTCAGTGACTCTAAATTAGGTTAGGGAAAACAGAATTGACCTTTCCCAGTCTTCCCCAGTACGCAATTTATAGAATATGAGAACTCAGCTTTTTCAAGTGACAGTGTGATATAGCATATAGAATTGTCCTTGGAATTAGGAAGGGAGGGATTTAAATTGTGCCTCTGACACATACTGGCTGTCTAACTCTGGTTAAGTCACTTAACTTCTCTGTGCCCTGAAGAAGCTATTTAAGACTTAAGGAATTTGCAAAGAAGGCATCTATCTGCATTGGTAGACACATATATTCTTCACCAGGAGTAGCATATACTGCTGAAATCATAGATCTAGGAAAAAAAGAAGAAAAAGTTTTACAACTTTATTTTCTCTTCCTTCATGTTTGGAGTACTCTGCCTTGCACATATTTCTTAGAGTCTTATAGATCTGAGTTCAGTAGCTTGCATGCAAGGATTCTTAAATTGCCTGCAGGTGAGCAGAGGGCTCCTTATATCCAAGATCAGTAAATCTCACTGTACAAACACAATAATAAATCCATGACAGTTTGGTAGTGTTGGCACACTTCAGAATGGGGCTTATTTTGTTCCCAAGCTACTTGTCTGAAGCACCTTCAACTTCCCATTCTCTAGAATCTTTCATCTCTGGAAATCAGACTATGTTTTCAACATAATTTATTGCATCTTCCACAGAATTTAGAATGTTCATTTCAAAGTTTTTTTCTCAGAGAACCTGTAGAGGTATTCTGGGGGAACACATGGAAATAAAAACACAAGATAGTTTAGCCATTTTTTTTCTCTTCACAATCACTGAAATGCATTATTTTAAAGGACCATAAATATTTAAGTGTTTTCCTTTCAGAAATTTGGGATTTAGAAGCTGATTGATGTTTGTAAGAAGTCTGTGCCACTTTTCAATTGTATACATGCTACCCATCTTTGAAAAATACTATCCAGTATTGCATTGTAGAGGCCTGGAGAGAGGGTGATGGGGAAGGGTGAGAGATGTTTATGTGACAAGAGTACAGTGAGAAAAGGAGGCAGTGGGTACCTAAAAGTTCATCTTCTAGCTTCCTAGTTCTTGTTCACCTCAATGTACTTATATGATACAGTTGGGGAATGTCTTATAAGTACCCAAAACTTTTTTTTACTATGAACTTAAACACATTCATTAAATGTTATCCATGTTTCAGGCACTCTACTAGGGGCAGAGATCATAAATATAAAGAGTGAAATAATCTTAATCTTAAATAAATTTACACGCACATAGTAAGTATTTAATAAGTGACTTGAACACATTTAATTCATTCTACAATCTGGCATCATTTACCATTTTTGTCTTATTCCATAATGATCTCTTTTATGAACCCTATGTTCTAGCCACCCTGGACCACTTGTTGTTCCTTAAGTTCAGTACACCATGCTCTCATACAGGCTGTTCTTTTTGTTTGTCTTTTGTAGGAATTTTATGATGTCGCTGTCCTGGGTACTAGTGACTCCTCATTCAGTTTAAGAGCATACCTGAGCTTACAGTTATTCTTTCCAATAGGTACAGTGACCCTAAAATAGTTTATGTGACACCATTTTCTATTTCCTAACCTAAGTATTTCCAATCCAAGTAAGAAAAGTTCCAGTAGCTCAAAGTCTATTTCTCATAATAATATGCAGACTACACTTCATTACCAGTCTGTTTCTGAGCCCTGGTACCTAAGCAGCAGTACCAAGTCTAGAAAAATAATAATCTAGCTTTCCAGAGGTGTAGAATTCCTCTTCCTAGTTATGGCTTACCTTAATGCCCTTACTTATATGGCACAAGTGGGAAATCCATGTCCTGTGAGTAACCAAAACTTTTTTTACTATGAATTTAAAAATAGTAATATTTTAATAATATTAGTATAATTAATAACAGTAATAACATAAATATTTCAATATACAAAGAAGAACAGAAAATTGCATAACAAATTAGGAAATCCTCTTAGGTTTTAAAAAAGTATGTATTAAATTTACACAGTAGTAACATTATTCTGTTTATCTCTGTCTCTTGAATTTCCTCTTCTTTTTGTGTGTATTTTAAAAAATATTTTGTTGGCACTCCTTTCTTGGTCCCTAGCTCTCCATGCGCTGATTTTATACATCTCTAGAGTATGCTCTCTTAGTGAAGATTTTTGTTCAGGCTATAGTTCATGTACTTTACTTGCCTGAATGACTTTTGCTAGTAGATTATAATGAAGGTGTTATAAAAGTTAAAAAGTTCCCCAAATTTCTTCTACCCCATAGTGAAGGCCAGACCTTGGTCCAACTTGATAAGTGGGACCTTATCATTGATGGAAAAGAATCACTGATGTTTCAGCAGCAGTAGTCACATTTTCCTTTCCTGTACCACATTGAACCTCTGGATATAAAAATCTACTTAGGTCCCAGACACAGACTGATCCCAAGAAGTATTAACTTATTTGAAGCCATTTGTTTGATATCTTTTAGAGGATGAGATTCAGAGATAGAGACTGTTCAAGAGAAATTGGTTAACCCTAAGTCTTGGGAGGATGAACTGATGTTGGAGGAATTGTTCTTTTTTACTGGGCTATAAAAAAGAATCTTCCTTAAGAACTTGGCATTTCTCCTGGTTTTACCTTCTATCTTTTTTCCAAATTGATGCTGAGAATGTAGAAAGTGTATGTTTATGTTTTTTTCTGCCCTTCATACACCTATCCCCCCAAATTTCTGTTTGCCTTTTAGCTGAAACACATATAAAGTTGTATGTACTGCTCTGTGTGGATCAAGAGGGGAGTTTCCAGACAATACTATCCTTCAAATTTGCCTTGTATGTAACTCCAAGTTTAATAATCTGGTGATACATAGTCCTAGAAAGAAAATGGAGGTTCGCTAGGCTGATGATGCTAAAATCTAGCTCTCTAACTAGAAAATTTAAATTTATTAACTATCACCACCCATGACAGTTGCTTTGTGAATATCACCAAGTTACTTTAGGAGTAGATTCTTCCATCCAAAGAAGGGGGATTTCCTGACCATTGACTCTTGAAGAGAAGAGGCCACTATGCAAGGTTTGCTGTGTTGTATAGAGCATTGGCATGAGACAAAAAGCCATTATGTGGAGTTGAAAAAGATCTCGACTTTACACTCTACTATGACTGTTAATTATTTGAATAATATGGATCCAGTAGAAAAGGTGTTAGCTATCAGTAGCCCAATGTGTTTTTCTCTGCCAGAGTAATTTAAGTCCAAAGGCAGAACCACATATCTGTTGGAAATGGTTAGAAGATGGGACTGTAGGATCCTGTAAGAAGATGGAGATTAAGGAAAATTGTTTTGATTATTATAGACTATTTTGATTCATTTAATAAGATTTCACTATTTCCTTGTGGTCACATACAGATCTTTGTGCATCTTCTCCTTTCTCTAAAGGGATGAAATAAAGACTGTTGTATACATAGGTGTTTATTTCATTGAGAGCTTTATGAAACCTGATGGATACCTGTTGTCCTCATTTGTGCAAACTTAGACATGAGATATGTTCTGAGATGTCCCAGAATAATATCTGGATAAAGACAAAAAAAGATCATCTTTTAGAGTAGTTCTCTCCAAGTCAATCAATAGTCAGTCAGTAAATATTTATTAAGTACCTCCTAAGTACCTGATATAGTATGAGACCCTTGATCATGTATTATAGCTGAAGATAGTGTCCCTCTATAATGGTAATGGTAATTTTTTTTATAAAGCAATTGGGGTTAAGTAACTTGCTCAAGGTAACATGGCCAGCCATTATTTATGTATGGGTGCTCATTTTCTAAGGCCGGGACTGATCCTGGGTCCTCCCAACTCCGGGGCCAGCGCTCTTACTCATTGTGCCACTTAGCCACCCCCTGGTAATGGTAATTTATAGATCTTCCCTGCCTTCTAATATGTCTAAGGGAATTTGAAGATCTTTCTTGCTTTGAAAACCTTCCCTGCCTTCATAGGCTGAATGTAATCACATGGAGCCTATGATGGGAGTACTTTGCTGAATGGGTAGAGCAGGAAGCTGGGAGTCTGAGCAGTTAGAACTGAGGGAGGAGAGAGGAAGCAGGCAAGCAGACAGCTAGGACTAGATTGTGAGTATTTGTGGGAAGGCTTTGTGATGGTGTTGCTTCCTGTAGTGATAAGGCATATTAATTTCTTTGTTGCTATGATGGATTTGGTTTTCTGGTGTGATTTGGCTTTCTGGTATCTGAATAAATGTTTTGCTTCTGTATTCTATATGGAGAGTCTGTTATATTTTGTGATTCAGAACTATGCTGGCATATTTATAGTCACCATGGGTGCTGTGAATATCGTGTTGGTGCCACACCCTCTAGTATCATCTTAACTACAATTAGGTTAATCTCTGAACCATCTGTAGCCCATGCTAAGTATACTCTCCATCATATCTACCAATCAATCTATCTGTCTGGAGAGGAAATTCCTAAACAGTAATACTTTATATTTATTACATTCTCTTAAGTTTTATTCAAACACATCCATTTATTTGTCATGTCCAATTCCCTCCTCTCTCCATGCACTTATCTTACCTATACTTTTAGAATATCATTTTAAGAGTAAACTACTTGGGCCTCAGCCTATCTTAAAGGAAGTCTGTGAAAATCCTCAATGGTCCCTGAAAAAGAACTTGTCTGTGCATGTTATTTGAAAATTATACATTTCTTATCTATCCACCTGGCAATTTTCACAAATCTTCAGACTGTCCCAATAAGCATATTGATATTAATGGGTAATTCTGACTCCAGTAATAGGTATGGAGCACCTTACTCCCTTTTTGACCCTTCTGGACCAAAGGAAATCTCAGGAGTCCACAGTTCATTTCTTTAATGAGTACTATTGAATTCTGATAGTGAATGTTCAAATTACTCATGTGGAATAGCCAATCCATGAATTTATTTAACAATTTAACACTCCATGGTAGATACATCCTGCCACAGAAAATAACTTCAGATTTAATGTAGGTTGTCAATTCCATCTGCAAACATAAACCTGGTTGGTCTACTAGAATAATAAGTTTAGCCAAATTACCTCCCCAGAATAGGTGGGAATTTCTTTGCCAATCAATGACAGTTCATTCAACATGTTATAGAAAATGAATTCCATTCCCAAGTGATAAAAGAGAAAAAATAAAATTGTATCAAAACACAGTTTATATGCAACCAGAACTTAATTATTCTCCAAACTAATCAAATTATTTAGAAAATCACATGTCAGATGTATGGTTTCTTCTGTGTAGCTCTTATGAAATTTTATGAAAGGGTTTTTCTTCCCCCACTTTCATGTCAGTTGTTATACTGACATCATATAGCGCAGACCCAGAAATTTATTTTTTTCAATTTCTCAAATTAAAGTCCATTTAGTTGATAATAATAAAATGGCATAATCTTTTCAAAAACTAATGGTATATTTCATATACCAATGTATTATTTATTTAAACCACAGGGTCACAAATACATGTGTCTGTAGTCATGCACATAAACACACATATATTTAACATTAGACCATGGAAGATTTCAAAGTAATCATTTTTGTGAAATATGTTACTTAATACATCAGCAAATATGAACCTAATTATTCCTCTGACATGATATATTATATTCATAAAAAATTTTAGAGCTTGATGTATAATAAGTCAGTCAGCCCACAGACATTTATTAAAGGACTACTTTATGCCAGGTCCTCTGTGAGGTAATGGGAATACAATAAATATAAAAACAAATCCAAAATGAAACAAAACAAAATATCCTCTCTGTTTTCAAGGGGCTCATAGTCTAGTGAGGAAAATGATTACATGAAAACAAGATGAATAGAGAATAAATTTGAGTCAGTCAACAGAGGGAAAGCAAAAAATTTAAAGGAAATTGAGAGGAAACCATTCTTGTAGAAAGGGGAGATTTTGGTTGAGACTTGAAGGGACTTTAGGAGAAATAGGAAAGAGATGAAAAGAGGGAGATTTCCAGGAATGGGGATAGCCAGTGAAAAGCTCTGGAGTAAAGGAATGTAGTGTACTCTTCAAACAACAGTGAGGAGGCCAATATTATTGGATCTCAGAGTAGATGAAGGGCAGCACTGTGTAAAACAACTAGAAAGGTAGGAAACAATGGTTTATGAAAGACTTTGAAGGCTAAGTAGGGTTTTATATGTGATCCTGGAGGTAATAAAGAGCCACTGTAGTTTATTGAATGGTGGGTAGAGGGTGACAAGGTCAGACCTGTATTTCTGGAAGAGCAGTTTGACAGTATGGAGGATAGACTGCAGTGGGTAGAGACTTGAAGCAAGGAGACCAGTTAGAAGGTGGTTTCGGTCATTCAGCCGTGAGCTGATGAACATCTGCATCAAGGAGGCAGCAGTGCCAGAGAAGGAAAGGTTTGTAAAAAAAAAATCTTATGAAGGTAGAATCAACAGTACTTGATAACAGATTGCATATGCAGAGATGAGAGAAGGAGGAGCTGAGGATGATACCTAGGTTACAAGCCTGAGTGCCTAAGAAAATAGTGGTGCTCTTAATAGTATCAGGAAACCCACCAACATTGAAGCTTGCAGATTTCAATTTTGGACATGTTGGGTTTAAGGTGTCCATGGCACATCTACTCTAATATGTGCAATAAAAAGTTGTAGCTTTGAGACTAGAGGTTAGGAGAGAGGCAGGGCTGGATAAATAGATCTTGGAATCATCAGTATAGAAATGATAACTGAATTCATGGGAGCTGATGAGATCACCAAGCAAAATAGTATATAGAGAGAAGTGAAGACCCAAAATAGAACAGTAGGGTATGTCTGAAGTAAGTGGGTATGATTTGAAAGAAAATCCATTAAAGGAGACTGAGGAGCAGTTAAAAATGTAGGAAGAGAAACAGAAGAGAGGAATGGTGTCATTATCCCACCCATCCCAAACAGCAGTATTTTTCTTTCTTTACTCTTCCTTTTGCCCCTGACAATTATGGTATCCAAGGTTGATGGGGTTTTTTCCCAGAGCATCACTCTTTAACTAGCACCCACAGTCATAATCTTAATAGAAAGTTTACTTGCTATGATGTTTAATGACTAACTCATAGATCAAAAACCAGCTAATGATGAGACTATTATTATCACTTATACATTGTGGCTGGTCCACAGTTCCATGACCACTTTAGTGGCTGCTCAGTGTAATTCTGAGCCCCAAGTGCTCTAAGTAGCATGGCTGCATCAGCTTCCATGATGCTGACACAATATTCAAGGATTAAATATTAATGAATTACAAATTAATTACAAACGAATGAATTACAATTTAAACACAAATTAATGAATATAAATGAATTACGAATCTACAAGAACTAGAGAAAAGGTAATCTCTATTAAGTTGGCAGCATCTATAAACCTGAAGCCATGGAAAAGATAATGTAAAAGGTAATATAAATGGGAAGATCTTTCCAATCCATTGATAGGCCCATGTGACCTACTGAAGTTATATGGAAACCTAAGACATATGAGTACTAGTCACATGAAGCCTGTGGTGTGAAGAGCTTGCTAAACAGGTGGAGCAAGAAGGGTGGAGCAGAGCCCAGAGGAAGTTGGTCAGAGTAGTTAGAGCTGGGGGAGAAAGACCAAGCAGGCAGCAAACTATGAGAATTCTTTTGTGGGAAGGTCCTAGCAGAGGGAAGGCTTGGGGGATGGTGGTGTCTTCTGCATTGTTATTGTGTATAGTTTTATTTGTTGCTATGATGGATTTGGCTTTCTGGTGTTGGGATTTAGCTTTCAAATAAATGTTTTGGTTCTGTCTTCTATATGGAGAGTCTGTTATATTTTGCAACTCAGAATTATGCCAGCATATTCATAGCAGCTGTAGGTGCTATGAATATTGCAATGGTGCTACAAAGAAACATTAGCTTGACCTCTGTGTTTAATAATTGGCAATCTTACTGGGTTTTACTAGTGACAAATTTCCTAACACCATTAACATTTTGCTTTAAAAAATAGGAGTTGTGTAGTTAAGGATGACTTAATGTATATAAAGTATGTTTAGCTAGAATTGTAAAAATTTCCAGCAATGCCAGGAAAGTTGCATTTCCTTGCTTATCTCCCTCCCCAGGGTGTAACAAGACCAGCCAGAGGCAATCTGAATAATCTCATCTAGTCGGTCCTAGAAATATGGAGCTGGAAAGATAAAAGTTTTTGGGAGGGAAGCTGTATTTTTCCCAGCTTCTAGGCCTGTAGAACATGCTAGTATAGGTATGAAATACATCTCAGGACCTCCAAAAATGAAGATATGATTTTACTTTGTCAAAACATGGTTTTGATGATGGTGACTAGTTAAATTTAAGAGTAGCATGTCATGTTCTGTCTGCTGGACAGATTCTTATGAAGGGTCTGTAGGGAGAGAAGTCAAGAGATAGGGTAAAGTGTGGAAGCCATCTAGCTTGGTCCAACATTTGAGTTGTAATACTTTTATTCTTGGGAGCTCTGAATGCCCTCCCTCACCCATACAGCTTCTATTCCAAAGTTGAGACTGGCAGTGAGAAATAGAAGAGATGATATGTTAAACTCTTTTACCCTCTAATCTCCTGACAGAAGTGAGAATTCTCCTTTACTTCTTGACATTCATTTTCTTCTTTGCCTTCTCTTGGAATCACTTCTTTCATTCTCTCAAGGAACATTTTATTCCCCATGTTAACTTCAGAATAGAATTGTATCCTTATAGTTCTTCACTTTTTACGCTAGGAAAGAGACCAACTTTCATTGTGAACATACATAGATATTATGTTCAAGGGAAAAGTAAGAATAGAGAGTGGAACTGTTATTTCATTGGTATAGGGAGCTTCCAAATGTCAATTGGGACCATTGCCACACACACACACACACATCCATGCACATACACAATACCATTGCCAATGAAGGTTATCACATTCTCTGAAATTTATAATCTTAAACAGTTCCCTAAAGCTCCATGGGGTTCAGTGACGTGCCCAAGCTCCTGCAGTCATTATATGTATGAGGTGGAATTTGACCTCAGCTCTTCTGGGTTCTGTCATTCTGTTTCTACTTGTCATGTGACACCAACAAAAAAATACAAATATAAGCCACTCTGCAAAAGACAGCAAATCTTGCTCTCCCTACTTATTTGAAACAAGTTCTAGTCTTTTCTGGTTATATCTCTTGGCTAATCCATGTGGGCTAACTACTGTAAAATGACTTCTCTATGATATACAGCATGAAAACTGAAACACAGATAGAGTGAGATTCACCTACCTTATTTTATCTTATTGTTTCTTTCCAAAGTCTACTTTACACTTTCCTGGCTTAAATCTCTTTACCTGTAAAGAATTTTTCAATATTACAGGAAGCTTAATTTTTTTAAATTTGTGGTAAAATTTTACCAACCATTCTTCTGTTTTGATGATATTGACAAAATGGCAGAATTTGAAAGTTAGAAAGGAGGCTAGGAGTCTAAACCATTCATGAAAAGAATATCTCTTATACTTGTATATCAGTGGTGTCAAACTCATGTAGATATAAGACCACTAAACTATACATAAGGATCCCAGGGAGGCAACATATTGGCTTAGAAAACCACATAATATGATATTTTATTGTGTTTTTTGTTAAATATTTCCCAATTACATTTTAATCTGGTTCTGACATGCTTGGGAGTACTATAGGTCACATGTATGACACCTCTGACGTAAATGACAAATGGTCATCTAGCCCTTGTTTGAGGACCTCCAAAAAGAGGAGGAACTAATCAACACTTAATGCAACCACTTTAGGACAGCTCTAATTTTTAGAAACTTTTTTACTAACTTTCTTTTTCAATTATTTAAAAATATACTTCTTAACATAACCCACATTTTCTGAGCTTCAGTAATATATTTCAAGCCACAAGTTGTTCTGTGGCCAAATTAGTATAAGAAATACTGATCTAAGGTCTTTTTATGAGTCAAGTTCTTGGGAAATTATTATTTCCCTGTTCCATGGAGCAGCTTATGTTGGGTTATAGGATTAGTCAATAGTCTTATAAAATATATTTTATTTTTATTGAGTTCAGATTTCAGTCCGTTTTTTTCTACATATGAAAAAATTTACTTCTCCCTCCCTCTTTCCAATTTTACATGAACCTTCTTTAGCCTTGGATCAGATCATGGTATAGTTATTCTTTTTTTGGTCTCTGTTAATATGATAGAAAGCCAAATGAATTCATTGGTATTTTGGAATTCCTAATCACTAAATGCAAGTAAATTTAAATGAAAAAAAAGAATTGTGATGGAAATCAGAGAATAAAATGTGGGCCCAAAGCATAAAATGGCTTACTAATCCCCAGTGGTTAAATCTTTCTCAGACTCTTTCCTTTTCTTTAATTTTTAGTATTTTATTTTTGTAGGCCTTCTGTGGTTGGTATGCCTACATGATATTTAATCAGTATTTATTATATCTAGAGTGGGTTGAAGTAAAAGCAACTCCTGGGCTAACCTGAAAAAGGAGGCATTTTGGAAATTTGAGCAATGTGTCTGAATTTATGCAATATACAATGAAAAAAATCTAACATGCAGAATAGGAGGAGCAAGACAGAGAAATAGATCAGAGAGAAAATAAGCCAGGGAGAAAGAAGTATTTGTGCACATATCAATGTGTGTATGTGTATGTGTGTGTGTGTGTGTGTGTGTGTGTGTGTTTATGATTTATTATGATGTAATTTACAAAAAATTGACTGTTGCTAGTATCTATGTCTTAGTGTTTAGAGCAGTCTTCACTGCATTGTATAAAATTCATTTCCAGTAACTGCTTCTTCTTTATTATTGAACAGCTTTCCTCTGTCTTTAAATCTTTCAGAAGTATGGAAGTTACTGTAAAAGGCTTGTAACATCCAATGTATTCATGTCAAGACTCTAGAGCTGGCCTATGGCCATAAATATCACTTGCTTCAACTGCTGAAACATTTCATGTATGTATTTAGCTCCAACTCTGACAATACCCCGTTCTTTTAGTGTGTTGTATCATGCTGGACACAGAGTAAAGGACTTAATCAATTCTTATTGATTGACTAACTCTCCAGGGTTCTCTAGCTAACTCAATGAAAGAATGGTAGGAGTGCTTTGAAGGGAAAAACAAAGAGGAAAAAGAATCTTAATAGGCAGAGTGAAAAGCTAACCTGGGTCAGGATTTGGAGGATACAAGAATGTGACATAAAGGAAGGAGGGAAGAAGAATAACTTTGCAGCTTTCCCCATGGAGGAAGAAGCTGGACTCTGTGAGAGAGAAGCAGCTTCCTATGCTCTGAAGAATGATAATCAGTTTTCACATATGTTGACTGACAGAAAGCCATCAAGTACTAGTCACAGAAAGAAAAGATAGATCACAGTATTGATAATTTCCTACTAAGCAGTGTTGAGCCATATATTGGCTTCACGTGAACAGGCAGGAGCTATAATTGTTTAGAGTGTATGGATTCAGGATATCAGCTTCCTGAGATGTGTCAGACCTAATGACTCCTACACGTTTGTGGTGACTCATGTGGAAATAAGTAATAATCCCAGAAGAAACTTGGAAAATACTTTTAGGGATTGAGTGCTAGATATGAAGCTAAAGATTTTAGGAACAAAGGTGGCATTTTTTTTATAACTCTTGAGGTCTTAAGGTCAGTCTTCAAAAGATTAATTAACCACATTTCATTTCTAATATGGTTACTAGAATAATCTGTATCCATGTTGCCCTCCACCTACTTCCTATTCCTTAGATATGTTCTTTGAGGGCAGAGATAGTTTACATTTTTGTCTCTCTTTTTCCAGGTCCTAGCATCGTTCATGGAATGTAGTTAAGGCACATAAGAAATGATTATTGGGGGCGGCTAGGTGGCGCAGTGAATAGAGCGCCGGCCCTGGAATCAGAAGGACCTGATTTCGGAGCCGGCCTCCGACACTTAATCCATACAAACAAAAACCTAGCCGTGTAACCTTGGGCAACTTACTTAACCCCAATTGCCCTAAAGGGGCGGCTAGGTGGCGCAGTGAGTAAGAGCGCCGGCCTCGGAGTTTGGATGACCCGAGATCAGATCCGGCCTCAGAAAATGAGCACCCACGCATAAATAATGACTAGCCGTGTAACCTTGAGCAAGTTACTTAACCCCAACTGCTTTAAAAAAAAAATGATTATTGTATTAAACTGATCAATCATGACATTTCATAGTAGATGCCTATTGATTGCAGAATGGCTAAAGACATGGTGGTATATAAATATGGTAGTATATTACTGTACTGTAAAAAATGAGGAGCATAAAGAATTTTAAGAAGCATGGGAAGACATTTCCTGTTACACTGCAAACTCTTCAAGGGAAGGGAACGTTTTGATTTTGTCCTTGTTATCTGTATCATCTAGCACTGTGCTTGGCACTGTGTTAGCAAGCACCCTAGCACACCCAGGATGACCTGCTAGCACAGGTTCTTTGATCTGCTTTTAAAGGAAAGACTGCTCAAAAAGGCATTAACAATTCTACTTTTAATTACATTCATTAGTTCAGGGGGAAAGGGCAGCATCTTGACCTTGGATAAAATACAAGCAGAAAAATTAGCACAAAGACCAACAGACTAGGCTCTAACTGTATGAGTAAAGCAATATTGCTATCCACTTTACAAACTTCACTGGATCAAGGAAGCACAGGCATCTAAACAGTTGGGTGGCTCTGACCATATGGCTGGTAAGAGTTCTGATCAGGTAATCAAAAGATCCTTCTCATGAGGAAACCCCCAAAGCAAAACACCAACCTTCCAGAACATATAATAAAGAATGGACATCTAGAAGCTTGAAAATTCTTGTGCCCCAGCACTTAATTAGAAACTCCCTGTAGCCCAGAGCCTGATTAGCTCTAGACCAGGGCTCTGTGTGCCTATTCAATGGGCAGGGAAGATCCTCAAATTCCCTTAACATTATAGGCACTTATTAAATTATAACTATTAATAAATATTATTAATAAAAACCTTAATTTTGAATTTACTTATTAATAAATAATAAAGTAATGAATTAATAAATTTAATTCAGACACAATAAATGCTCATTTACCCATATGAACCGATGCAACCTGTTTTTTGAACATTTTTTGAAATATTTCCTGAACAAGGAAGATTATACACACAAACTTTTCATGAAATGTTGATATATTCTGTCATGACAGCCTTATAGATAGGATGGGAGGATATCGACTAGATGATAATTCAGTTAGAGGGATTTAAAACTGGTTAAATGATTGGACCTCCAAAGAAGCAACTAAATAGAAATATTTCCCAAACTCATAATCTACTTTATTTATTTTGCCATTTGCAGCATGCTCCTATTGGCAATATTGCTTCTGTTACTCCTACATATCCTCAACCCAAAATTCTTTATCATGCGTCTTTGCTCCCTCCAGTTTGTTGACCTGAGTGAGGGATTGATATGTTTTGCTGTCCTATTAATTTTCTTCCTATTTCCTCTTGTCTCTCTGAGTACTGAGAAGCACGTGCTCCTATTGGGAGTAAGACACTCTAGATCAGCCCCTATGTTAAGGTAATCATAGGAGTGGCAAATAAATGAGATTGAGAGGAAAGAGAAACCATTGCCATTTCCTGACTTTTGCAGGGGGGTTATTTTGTGTTTTTTTTTTTTTCCCAAGATCTTCTAAAAAAACAAACAAACCCTAGTATTAATTTTAGGGGCTCAGTTTCCAGACTTGATCCACTGAGAATTAAGATGAAGGCTTTGGGACAGGCACTAGTGAAAATGCAAGGCTAGATGCAGTGTCTTGCCTAAAGTGGATTTCAACCATGCACATTCTAGCTCTTCTCTATGGTGTTCAGATCTGCAGTCATTCTTGGGTGTAGCCATATTGTTTCATGATTTTATTAGGATAATCCAATCCCATTCTCAGCAGTGGCTATCATTTGAGTGGATACCAGGAATTTAAGATGTAAGGAAAAAAACTCAACTAATTAGGGAGTTGTTTCAGTCCTGTTTTTACAAAAACTTTCTCTCAGTGTACATTAAGTAAGATATAGTGAAGGACTGGTGCTGATCTAGTGGAAGACTTGGCTCCTGGATTTCTATGATTAAAACCAGCTGTAAGCACTTGACTACTTGTAGTACTATGCTGGCCCCAGGTAGGCCAATATAGGTACAATGAGAAAGAGGATTTTGTTATGTTAGCACCTTTTCTCCCTGGAAGCGAGTTTACATAAATGAGATTCTTAGGAAAAGGAATTTGACAACACTATCCTTTGTGAAGCTAGTTTCGTGCTTCTGAACATTTTGGGACTGATATATGTGACATGTTTGTGAGTCAAGTCTCAGCTCTCCAGTTTTTGGTCACTGGGTTTAGGAATGGAGGAGGTGGATTGAGGTAGTTGTGATCCTGTAAGTATTTAAGTTCCAAGTTTACTTTAACAACTATTTATTGAACTTTTCCAAGAGTGTTACTAAGATCCTGGCTTTGTAGGTTTTCTCATGCACAAGCTCCTTCTCCAATAAGTGTTTCTTTTGCTGTTCTTGGTATTAGGATTTTTTTCCTTCTTTTTTAAAAGTTTCATTTTATCACTCAGGCCTACCCTATGAACTTCCTCTATGTATCTTCAAGTCTTGTGTGTTTGTGGAGCATTCTGATACGCATGGTATATTGGCTTTTCTCTTTAGTCTGTGGTCCATTGCCATTGCTATGAACATGAGCTTTCTAGCAATTGTCATCTTGCACCACTGTCCAGAGCAGAGTCTTTGGACTTGATCTAGGGAGATGTGAAAAATAAAAAGTTTTCCAGAGGGAAGCCAAGTGTCCTCTATTCACAATCTTCTCATACAGACCATGTACAACCTTGTCAGTCCCTCATGTAAGGGTTTGCCCTCAAAATATGTCAATACTACTTCATCTTCAGACTTTAGAAGTTAAGTACCTTGCTTAAACCTGTTGTTCTTTCTTTGTCATTCTCACTAAACATTGATTTTGCACGTGGGGAAAAAAGAATGGATGTTGAGAGGACTGGAATTTATTATATTTGTTGAAAGACTGTGGCAGGTAGGTAGCAAAATGGATAGGAAACCAGCCTTGGAAGACCCGAGTTCAAATGTGACCTCAGACACCTGTTGGCTGTGTGACCCTGGGCAAGTCATTTAACCCAGATTGCCTCAAAAAAAAAAAGAAGTAGGTATGTTTATCTTGGAGTATAGAAGACAGTGGGAGAAACCTGAAAATTAAAGGGCTGTGATGTGGAAGTGGGATTAGACATGTTCTGCTTGGCCCCAGAGAAGTGCTTGGGGTCAATGAGTGGAAAATGGAAAATGCAGAATGACAGGTTTAGGCTTGATGTCAGAAGAAACATAAATAATTGGAGCTGTCCCAAAGTATAATGGACTGCCTCAGGAGTAAGTTCCTCTTGACTAGAGATTTTCAGATGGAGACATGGTGACCATCTGTTAAGTATTTTGTAGAGGGAATTTTTTTTCCAGATACATATATTAGACTAGAGAACCTCTAAAGTACATTCCAGCTCTGTGAAGGATGATGTGAGAGTTCCCCTCCCCCATAATATTAGCTAATATAATAACTTTGCTTGAGTCTAGATAACTCTTATTTTTGCTTTTAATGACAGAAGGAGTTTGAGTCCCAGTCTGGTCACTCTGTGGCTCAAAGAACTGACTATGTGTCAATCATCTGTTCAAATGAGTTGGATCAAACAAGATATTTGTTTTTTTTTTAAAAAAAAAAACTTAGCACAGCACCTGGCACATAGCAGGCACCATATAAAGGTTTTTTTCCCCCTTTTCATTCTCTTCCCTGTTGAAGTTTAGTTATATCCATTGATTGCTCTGTTTTCTCAGTTTTGAAATGCACATTGTTATCCTTGTACTAGCTAATTAATTCAAATTATTATTCTTTTCTAGTATTAAGTGTTTATTCTGTATCAGTCACCATTTGTTGTATTTAGGGATCGCCTCCCCTCTACCTTGAAACCAGGAGCTTTTTTTTTTTGCTTTTGTTGTATCCCTGCTATATAGCACAGTGCATAACACATAGTAGGCACTTACTAAATGCTTGTTGGCTGAATGACTTACTAAAGAACACAGACATAAATCATGATGTAAAACTGAAGAATAATGCTGGAGTTGGATTAAAATTGGTTATGTGACTATCATGACATTTAAATCACTTTGGGTCATTAAGAGAGTAGCTATTTGCAAACACTGATCTCTTTTTATCACTTAATTAGGTTCAATACAAAAAACAGTTACGTCTCACAAATAAATGAATTTGAGGGATTGGCTGTCTTTACAGGACAAATTTATCCCTTGGTTCCAGATAACATCATATGACTGCTCACTACATAATGAATTTTCTGGGTACCTCTCACTCTTAGCGATTTGTTTTCATCCATCAAAAGAATAACACAAACAGTTCTACTTTGTCATGCATTCTAAGAGTATCTGGCTCCTAGTATGCTGTAATAGGTCCTGAGAGACAGTCCAAGACACTAAAATAATCAATATGTGAATAATTGGCATGGGGATGGTATTAGAGGGTAGATGTAAACCATCTTTTCTATCCATTTGCATTACATTTGGCATGTCTATGGACAATATCAGTAGAGAGGCCAAAGGCAATGTGTCTGGGTCCTGACCTGCTTTTAGATCTTGGCTGAGATGTCTTCTTTAAATGACCCTTTGGAGCACAATACTATTTCTAATGATAAATTTATGCTTCATAAATACAGTAAATGAGGGGAATAGCTTTAGGAAAAGAAGACTGTGATTGAAAATAGCCTATGTCACTCTCAAGAGAGCCTTAAGTTGGAAGGCTGAGAAATTCCCTTTTTCATTCTTCCTGTCTCAAGTTCCTGCTTGTCCCTAGATCTGCACTTTGGGTGTGGAAAATGGGTTCCCCTCTACTTTGCCAGTTCTGGGTAGTAGTAGTTTAGAACCTCATGTTTCCTGGATCCTGGGTGGAACTGGGATAGAATGGTCCAACTCCTCGTAGATGGATGTACTTCCACACTGAGGTTTTTCCCCTCTCTTGTCTCACCATCTTTTCCCTCCACAAAGGTAATTTCTAGACACTTTTGAAGAGAGCCATTATGTTCTGTGAATCACTCCCATTTATTATTGGTTATTTAAAAATCACAAAAAAGTAAATAGCAAGATGGAATAGAAAGCCTCCCTCACCCAAACTGAGCATATCAATTTTTAAGTAGTCAAAGAGCTTATTGTTAGTAAGTTTTTTTTTTCTACGTAACCTCTGTTTTTTCTCATTGAGCTACATTTGGTCAATGGCATCATTAACCTTGCATAACTCTCAGCACTGGCCCTTACTACCATATACTAAATAGAATAACCATGTAGCGACTTGATTTAACCATTAATATTATTAAAATGACAAAAGTGACAATTTTATGCTTTGACATTTCTTTTTTTCTTTTTTCTCTTTTGGCCATCCACTCAACTGAAAAGCTTAATAATGCCTTCCTGGCTAGGCATGTGTTGTATTATAAGTGATTTGAGGACATTTTTTTTTTTGTTCACAACTATCATGTATGACAGATTTTGACAGATTTTTCATCTGTAAATGGTAAGGTTGGACTAAATGAATTTTATGGCCCCGTCTATCCAGAAGTGTGCTGGTAAATTTTAACAACCTGCTTTCTTGGGAACAAAGTATGCCAGACACATTTTAAAGTTTAATCTGTATTATTAACATTTTCTCTATAACTTTTTTCAGTCTAGACAATCAACAAAACACAAAAGTCCTGATTTGTTCCATTTGCTGATTTCCAAGGTTCATCCTGAAATTTTTTTCTCGGAACTGGTTCAAGCTGCCTTCAGCACACTCTGGCTCCAATCTCTAAATATATGATCCTCTGATCCTAGATCAACACAATGATATGGCATATCCCCATGGAAAAATATCATAGGGTTTTTAGTTAAAAGTAACCTTAGCCATCTATTTTATGGTGAACAAACTGAGGCACAAAGAAATTTAAACAATTTGAAGTCTGATGACTTGACTGCAAATTTGAAACATTTTGCTCCTAGTTCTTTTTTTTAAAAAAATTAAATTTAAATAGTATTTTGTTTATCTCCCAATTACATATTAAGAAAGGTTTTTAGTATTCATTTTTTTTTTTTTTGCTTTTTGGAGGTGGATCCAGGGCATTTGGGGTTAAGTGACTTGCCCAAGGTCACAAGGCTAGTAAGTGTTAAATGTCTGAGGCCGGATTTGAACTCAGATCCTCCTGACTCCGGGGCCAGTGTTCTATTCACTGCACCACCTAGCTGCCCCTTAGTATTCATTTTTACAAGATTTTGAGTCCCTAATTTTTTTCTGTCTCTCTCTCCCTCCCCTCCCTTCGTTGGAAAAACATAGGCAGTTTGATATAGTTTATATCTGTGCTATCATGTAAAACATTTCTATATTTGGCACAGTTGTGGAAGAAGAAACAGATCAAAAGGAAATAAAACCATGAGAAGGAATAAAATAAGTGATAAAAATGTGCTCCAATCTTCATTCTAAGTCTGTCAGTTCTTTATCTGTATGTATTTTTCCTTCACAGTCCTTTGTACTTGACTTGGATCTTTGTGTTGCTGTGAAAAGCTAAGTCATTCATTGATAATCATAACACAATGTTGCTGATACCATGTTCAATGTTTTCCTGGTTCTGTTCATTTCACTTTTTATCAGTTTGTACAAGTCTTTCAAGGATTTTCTGAAATCTGCCTGTTTTTCTTATTGTATTATAGTATTCCATGACATTCATATTTCACAGCTTGTTCAGCTATTGCCTAATTAATGAGCATCCTGTCAATTTCTAATATTTTGCCACAGTTTGGTTGCCTTTTGGGCCCAAGTTCCAAATGACTCCATTCACAACTCCACCAACAATGTATTAGTGTCTCAATTTTCCCACATCCTCTACAACATTTATTGTTTTCCTTTTTTTTTTGTCATATTAGACAATCTTATTGGTTTGAGGTGGTATTTTCAAGTTGTTTTAATGTGCATTTCTCTAATCAAAAGTGATTTAGAGCACTTCTTTGTATGCCTATAGATATCTTTGATTTCTTTATCTGAAAACTGCCTGTTCATATCCTTTGACCATTTGTCAATTGGGGAATGACTTATATTCTCAGTTCTCTACATATTTGAGAAGTGAGACACTTGTTATAAAGATTGTTTCCCAGATTTCTGTTTTCCTTTTAATATTGGTTGCATTGGTTTTGTTTGTACAAAAGCTTTTAAATTTAATGTAGTCAAAATTATTTGTTCTACATCTCATAATGTTCTATATCTCTTATTTGATCATGAATTCTTCCCCTACCCATAAATCTGTCAGGTACACTATTCCTTGCTTTTCTAATTTGATTGCTTCATTATATATGGTACCTTTTAGGAAGATGTAGTCTCTTTATCTCTTGTAATTTTATCTATTTTTGCTTTTACTGTTTCTAAGATCAGGACTGCTTCGCCCCCTTTTTTTAACTTCAGCTAAAGCATAATAAATTCTGCTCCAGTCCCTTACCTTTACTCTGTGTATCTTTCTCCTTCAAGTGTGTTTCTTGTAAGCAATATATTGTAGGATTCTGATTTTTGACCTACACTGCTGTCTGCTTTTGTTTTATTGGAGAGTTCATCTCATCACACTGACAGTTATTATTATCTGAATATTCCCCTCCATTCTATTCTTCCTCCTGTTTGCCCTCTCTCCTTTCACCCTTTTCCACCTTACCAATGTTTTGCTTCTGTCTACCACTTCCCCTGATCTGCCTTCCCTTATGTCAGTCCCCCCACCGCATCCCTTTACCTAATCTCCTAATCTCCTCCTCTCCTACTTCCCTGTTGGGTAAAATAGATTTTTATATTCAACTCATTGTGTATATTATTCCCTTTGAGCCAATACTGATGAGAGTAAGGTTCAAGTAATGCCCACTGCCTACCCTCCCATCTACCCCTCCACTGTGATAGGTCTTTAGCACCTCTTCATGTGAAATAATTTACCCCATTATACCTCTCCCTTCCTTCTGCACCTTTTGTACTCCTCTTTCTCATCACTTAATTTTTTTTTTTTTGCTTTTTGGAGGGCAATTGGGGTTAAGTAACTTGCCCAAGGTCACACAGCTAGGTTTTTGTTTGTGTGTGTGTTAAGTGTCTGAGGCCGGATCTGAACTCAGGTCCTTCTGACTCCAGGGCCAACGCTCTACTCACTGCACCACCTAGCCGCCCCCCTTAATTTTTTTATGTTATTCTCTCACATTCACCTTATACCCACATCCCTTGTCTGTGTATATTCCTCGTATCTGTACTGTTAGTAATACAATTTTTAATAATTACAAGTATCATCCTCCCATGTAGGGATATAAATAGTTTAGCTCTATTGAATCTCCTATGCTTTCTTTTCCTTTTTAATCTGTTCTTCTCTTGGGTTTTGATATTGGAGGTCAAATTTTTGGTTCACTTCTGGTCTTCTCCTTATGAAGCTTGAAATCCTTCTATTTCTTTGAATAACCATTTTCCCCTTGATGTATTATGCATACTTTTGCCAGGTAGTTATTCTTGCTTATAATCCTTTGCCCTTCAGAATATCGTGTTCCATGATCTCTTATCCTTTAATGTTGCAGCTTCCAGGTCCTGTGTTATCCTGATTGTGACTCCCCAATATTTGAGTTGTTTCTTAACGTTCTGAAGTTTAGCCATAATGTTCCTTGGGATTTTTATATTTCCTGAGGTGATCAGTAGATTCTTTCAATGACAATTTTGCTCTTTGCTTCCAGGACATCAGGGCAGTTTTCCTTGATAATTTCTTGAAAGATGCTGTCCAGGGCCTCCTTTTGATTATGACTTTCAGGTAGGCCAATGATCCTGATATTGTCTCTACCAGATCTATATTCCACATCAGTTGTTTTTCCCATAAGTATTTTACATTTTCTTCCATTTTTTTTTTGGGTTTGTTTGATTCATGATTTCTCCTAGAATCATTAGCTTCAACTTGCTCAATCCTAACTTTTAAGGTATTGTTTTCTTCAATTAGCTTTTGTATTTTATTTTCCATTTGGTCAATTGTACTCTTTTAGGAAGTAGTTTTCTTCAGTGGATTTTTGTATCTACTTTTCCAATTGTCCAACTCTACTTTTTTTTTTTTTTTAGCAATTTTCTAGGCTGTTGACTCTTTTTTTTTTCACAATTCTCTTGCATCACTCTCATTTCTTTTCCCAATTTTTCTTCTATCTCTTCTATATGATTTTTAAGCTTGTTTTTCAGCTCTTCTGTGAGATCTTCCTGGGCTTGAGGGCACTTTCTATTTTATTTTGGGGTTTTGTCCATAGGTGTTTTGACATTGCTGTCCTCTTCTGAGTTTGTGTTTTGGTCTTCCCTTTCAACATAATAAGTTTCCATGGTCAGATTTTTTTCTGTTGTTTTCTACTTTACCCTCCCCCCTTTTATTTTTATTTTGACCTTTTCCCTTTCTTTTAAATTTGAGCTCTGCTCCCAGGCACTGCCTCAGGTTTCTTGTATTAGTGGCTGTTTACCAAGTGCTGCACTGATGTTGCTCTGAGGCCCATGCAGGACCCTCCAGGGGTGGTGTAGGGTTGGCAACTTATCTGGGGCTGACGTGAGGTCCTAGTGGGGGTGTGTGCTGTGTGCTGAGGTCTGGTGGGATGTTTCAGTGTTTCCCAGTGGCTGCACTGAAGTTCATGCATTGTGGTCTCTGGAGGCTGCCTATTTGTCCATGTCTACACTGAAGGGTGGTGGGGCAAGTGCTGGAAGTTGGCTGCCTGCTTGTTTAGATACCTGTACGGTAGCTGGTTACCAGTTTTCTCAGGGCTATGCTGAAGCATGCCAAGGTCTGGCCACTGGAAGATGCCTGTTTGCCAGGAGCTACACTGAAGCTAGAGTCAGCAGGGTCTCCTGGCTACACTAAGGCACATGGCGGGGTTCTGGTGCTGGCATTTGCCTCCTCCATCACACTGGGGCTCAGGATTGCTTGCTATTTTGCTGAGGTGGGACTTGATGCTAGATTGCTGGGATGCCTCCAGTCCCAGGCTTTTACCTGAGTGAGATGGAGCTTCCTTGGCAATCTTCCAATGTTTTGTGCTAAAAGATTGTTTTTACCTCATCTTTTTGCTGGTTATGTTGCTTTAGGATTTGTTTTGGGGCTCTGTTGTATGGTTGTCTGTAGGTGAGTATGGGAGAGTTGCAGTGGTTTACTGCTTCCTCAGCCATCTTGGCTCCAAGAAGTAGCATGCTTCTAGTTCTTAGAAAGCAATGTAGTGTGCTGGATGAGATTCTGGGCTAGGATTCAGGGAAAACCAGAGGACTTCTTAGGCCTATTAGCTGTATGTCCCATGCACAAGTCACTGAGCTTTGCTAAATTTTACTTTCCTCATCTGTAAAATGGGGAGAATCATATTGAAATCCCTAACTCATACGGTTATTGTGAGCATCATGATAAGTGTGTAAAACATTTGCAAACATGAGCATACTATTTAAAGTTCCAGTTATTCTTTTTATTTCCAGCTGGGAATGACTATTTGGGAACAAAAACACTTTCAGAAAGGTAAGGCTTCAAGATAATGATAACAACTAGTGCTTGTATTGCACTATAAGGTGGATAAGTCACTTATTTTATTTCATCCTTACAATGATACTTAGAGTTAGATTATATCCATTTTACAGATGAGGAAACTGAGGTTAAAGTAGCTTAAGTCATTTGACCAGATTCACATAGTAAGGGGTCTGAGACAGGATTTGAACTCAGATGTTCCAGTCTCCATGTCCATCATTCTATGCACTGTGCCACCAAGCTGCCCTTACATGACAAAAGTATGAAGCATTTGTTTGTTAATAAATCTTAATAATAGAAGGAATAAACAATGAATAATATTTCAAAAAACCTATTTCCATATCACAATTACATTATCATACTGGACATGCTAATTTTCTCAGGGCATTTTTGAAAAACTAACAAAATAACCTTCATGAGTTAGACTCTGCCTGTTACAGAGTTGAACTCTAGGAATTTAGGAACGTATTGTGGAATACGCAGTAAAAAAAGATCATAAGCTCTACTAAAGACTTGACATTGACATTCATCTTAGTACATAAAGAAAAATGCTTCCTGGAGATGGTAAATGTAGGCGCAGGAGCTAATAACAACAGCTGGAGAGGTGAATGTAAATCTGATGAATTCATTCTGGGTGACATCCTTATACCATTGAATGTGCAAGGCAAGTATTGTGCAGAATTAATATGGTAACATTATAGTTGCCTTTTCTTATTAGAAGACTTCAACAGTTCATTGAATGCAAAAACGTTTTCAAAATTTTATTTCACCAGAAGTTAGCCTAGTAGTTAGAAACCTAATGTCAACAAAATGGAAGGCATTAACAGATTTTTTTTTGCAGCACAGGTTGGTATTTTGCTTTGAATTACTCTGTAGGTTTCTAAAAGAAAGTCATATTTCATTTGCATGACAGGGAAGGAAATTTAAAGAAATACAGTCTTTTAGTTTTTTAAAAGGTGGTAGTGGACTAAAACATCTTTTCAAATGTTTATTTTGAAAATCATTTGATGCATTTGCAAATGTGTGCTCTTTCATTCATGAATTGTAAATAATGAATTCTGGATGATGAAAAAATCAGATGAAAACAGAGAAAAGCAATGTATCTTTTTACAAGGAAGCCCTGGGCTACCACCTTTTCCCAGGAAGATAGACAACAAAACATAAACAGTACTTGATAAAACTGCTGGAACTGGTATTTAAATTTAATTTTCACTGCAAGCACAGTTAGCATTCTTTTTCCACTGGTCTCTGACATGTGATTTTTGAGGTAGAGGAAATGTTTTTGCTGCCATGGCAACAATATCCTTTCTTTTGCTTTCCTCCACAAACCATAGCTCCTGAGCATAACTAGGAAAATTGAAATGTGGGTAGCTCAGAATGATAAGGCCAAGCATGGTAAGTATATTCATCTAAATGAATATTTGTATCACTGCTCTTGCATTCATCAGAAAGCTGAAGCTCTCAAGGTCAATGCATTGGTTGATGGCTTTCAGTGTTACTGGTAAATGGTCAGTGGGGCTTTTATTTATTAAACTCCTCATTAGTATGACATTTCAAAGATGTTAGGAATAATGACACTGATAATGTCAATTGGTGAAGTAGCACCTTTAAGTTATGATGTGCATTTTTTCCTTTAAAGTCTCTTCCAGCTCTAAATTCTATGATCCTTGACTAAATGCTACCTGCTATAAGAATCTTTGTCAATAATACAACATGATATAACATGATATGAAATGATATGTCATAACATACCACGAGGTAACACAGTGTAATATAATTCCACATGATATGATTTTAAATGGCATGATATAACAGCATAATATAGTACCATATATTGCAGGTTTTTTGGGCCTAGACATCTGATTTTATTGGTATAAGGAACTCTCCATGATACAGTTCCTTTTTGTGTCACAGATCTACAAAATCTCTGTAACTTAGAGTCTTTACTGTCAAGGGCACTGAAAAGTGAAGACAGTTGGCCACTTCACAGAATCACTCAATGTTGGGGGACTTCTTGATTCTGAAGCCCCCTTTGTATCCACTACACCATAATATTACTCCACAAATACTTCCTTTTTCATATAGACTTGTCATTGCATTGGTATGCAGAGTTTCCAGGATGGGAAAAAATAGACAATTATTCTGTAATTCATACTTTTTGTGAGCTGTGGCCACTAAGAGGTTAAGTGACTTGTCCAAGGACAAATAGCTAGTATATTTAAGAGGCAGGACTTGATACTCTATGTCTTCCTGACTCCAAGACTGTTCTTCAATTGACTATACCAGTTTGTGAATAGAATAGGAGTGGAATAGAACAGAGTAGGGGGGAGTAGCATAGATTAGAACAGAATAGGAAAGAATAGAATAGACTAGATTATGATTGAATAAAGTGAGAATAGAACAAAATGAAGTAGAATCAAATCGAATAGACTAGAGTGAAATGCAATAGAACAGAGTGAAATAGAATAGAACAGAATGGACTAGAACAGGATAGGACAGAATAGAGTGGAATAGAGTAGAACACAACAGACTAGAAAAACAGAGTGGAGTAGAACAGAAGAGAATATAATTGAATAGATTAGAATAGAATGGGGGGCGGCTAGGTGGCGCAGTGAATAGAGCTTCGGCCCTGGAGTCAGAAGGACCTGAGTTCGGATCCGGCCTCAGACACTTAATCCACACAAACAAAAAAACCTAGCCGTGTAACCTTGGGCAAGTTACTTAACCCCAATTGCCCTAAAGGGGCAGCTAGGTGGCGCAGTGAGTAAGAGCGCCGGCCTTGGAGTTGGGATGACCCGAGATCAAATCCGGCCTCAGAAAATGAGCACCCACACACAAATAATGACTAGCCTTGTTACTTTGAGCAAGTTACTTAACCCCAATTGCTTTAAAGAAAAAAAAAGAATAGAATAGAATGGAATGAAAAGAGGCAGTGTAGAGTAGAAGAGAAGTAAGGTAGGATAGTGTAGAATGAAAAAGGAAGGAACATATATTGTTCAACACATTTAAAAAAATTCCAATAATTCTCTGTGGAAGATCATGAAAGTATGAGGGTTCTCATTTTAGAGATGGATCAAGTGAAGCCCGCAAAGATTATGTGACTTGTCCTATGCCATCCAGTTCACAATTTGTAGATTTATAATTTGAACCTAAGTCCTCTGATTCCAAGTGAAGTTCTTTAAAACCCTATAATACAGTGTACAAGCAGAGCAGAAACCATACACAAAGGAAGGTCAAATGAAGTAAAAGACTATAAAACAGATTGAGCATTGTCCTTGGAGTCACAAGAACTGGGTTTGAATACTCTGGCACTTAATAGCTAGTGGATCATGGATAAGTCACTTTAACCTCTCTAGGGTCACAGTGAATATAGGATTTTGAAAATACTGTAAGGTATTACATACAAGGAACTTCATGAAGCAAATACAGAATATCAATCGCTTTCCATAGTTTATTACAGAATCATCAGTGAATGGTGTTTCTCAAAACTGAATGAATTATTAACTTTAATAGCTATCAATAAGACAATACCATGATTTATTTTCTCTTGTGCATTTCATCAGAATTTTTATGCTCAAGAAACTGACACTAATTTAAGACATGGGCTTAAATTTGACTATGAGGTAACTTAGCCCTCATAGACCATTATATCTATTGTGCAAGTGATTTAGGTCAATGAAGGTGATATGCTGTGCTCAGTCAGTTCAGTGATCATGCATCCAGGTTATACCTACATGCCTAGTTGAAGGGGCTTTATAGAGCTTTCAGATTGAATCCTTATGGCAGTAACAACAGGAATAGAGAACAATCTTTTTAAAAAAAATCAGTCTAATCATATTAAAGACTAAATAGATTCACCACATAGTGGTTATAATTTAGTGACTGCCCATTAGTCTTTGTCACTTTAGTACTGAGATTTTCCTCCAGATTTCGTTGCGTCCTATGCTCTCCTTTGCACAAAGTGGATGTTCAATTAATATTTTTCATTTTTTAAAATTCTCTTAGGATATCATTGAGGACAAGGTGAAGAAATGTGGACTGGAGGATAGTAAAGATTGATAGATCCATGAGTAGTTCAATAATTGTACCCAAAGGATATAGATTAATTGCACCATGCCATCTCAGAGGAAGGTTTTTAGCAATTTGCCTCTGTACTCTGTCCTTGGTTCTGGCCAATTGAGCTTTTTTTGACCAGTGATTTAGACAAAGATACTTCTAGCATGCTGACCAAGTTTTAAGTTGATACTAAGCTAGGCAGATGATAGAATAAGGATGTCAACATTTTTGACAGGCAATAATGATAGACTGGTTCCAATACGTGATGTTTAAAAGGGATAAATGTAAGGTCCTACACTTAATTTAAAAAAATCATCTATAATTTGGCAGGATAAAAGAGACATTGTTTGATAGCAACACATGTGAAAAAGTCAATAGTATTAATTGATCACAAATATAATATGAATCTATGACATGATATGACACTCTTCCTCCAAATCTCCAGTTAAATTCCCCCAAAACCTAATGCAACTTTATTGTCCTCGTATTAATGGAAATGTCTTTCTTACCAAGAAAATGTAATAGCTCTACTGCTTTAGTTAGACAACCTGACCTATTGCGCTCATTTCTGAGTGCTAAATTTTAGGAGGGACGGTGACAAACTAGCATATGTCTTGGTCAGGGAAACTAGTATTGTGAGAAGTTATGAAACCATGTTACAGGAGGAATTATTGAAGACATGAAAGATATTTACCTCGGAGAAGGAAATAATATTTTTGAGGGGAGAAAGCAAGGCAATTGGGGTTAAGTGACTTGTTTAAGGTCACACAGCTAGTATGTGTCAAGTTCTAAGTTCAGATTTAAACGCAGGTATTCCTGACTCCAGGGTTGGTGCTCTATTCACTGAACCACCTAGCTGTCCTGAAGAAAATATTTCAGGGAACTATGGTCATTGCCTTTAAAATTCTGAAGGGCTGGCATGTGCTAGCTAAATAGTCAACATTTATATAGTGCTTTAAAGTTTGCAAAATGCTTTACAGTTGCTACCTCGTTTTGATCTTCATAACAACTCTAGGGTTTAGATGCTATAATTATTCCCATTTTAAAGATGAGGAAACTGAGGCACAGAGAGATTAATGTGGCTTGTCCAGTGTTGAATGACTAGTAAGAATCTAAGGCAGCATTTTAACTCAGGTCTTCCTTTGTGCTAATTTTGATTTGTGAAATATATCTTTTAATGTTCTAGTTACAAGCAATAGACTTCAATATAGAATCCTTTAGACTAAGTTGTACTAATTGCTATAAACATATAAGCAATGACATTTGTTTTCAATGATATAATGTACCTAAAACACTTGCAATGACATTTGGTTTCCATTGTCCTGAATCATTCTGATCCTGTGTCAAACATGTAAATGATTCCAGCTCTTGACTAGACAAAGCTTCCAGCCAACTGCAATGACTCTGCCAACCACCATTTCTGGGATCCCCAATTATAATTCAGACCCTCACTCAATTTCTGGTCCTAATTAGGAAACTCTCCTACCCCAGTCGGGTATTGACAAGCAACCTGGAGAATTTTCCCTGCCACCTTTATGCCTGATTTGAAATGCTCCATCCCTTATCTAGTACTAATTACCAGTTATTTGGTTTGAAACTAAGGACAGCTTTAAAGTATAAAACTGCCTTTCTTAGACCCTACTATGAGTGTGTACTCCTACTGAAGACTTTGTCATGATACACATCTCCACGTGAGTGACTCTGGCCTTGTGTGTGCATAGGTATATGCCTGCTTGCTCCATCACATATTAGTTAATCTCATCTTGTACTAGATTCCTGAGTACTGATTTGTTATAAATCCTCAAAACCAGGGCTTTGCTATAATCCATGTCCCGAGACCAAATAAAGCAGATTTGACTTATTCAATGTAGCTCCTGAGGATGACAGTAGGACCAGTGAGTAGAAATGATGGGTTAGAAGATTTCAATTCAGAATAAGAAGGATGTTTTGATCAGAAGCAATGTCCAAATTGAAATGGGCTAATTTTAAAGCGACAAATTCTCCATGCTTCAACATAGTCTGATAATAAAGCCTCTGTCACATGTACAGCAGAACAGATTCCTTCATAGGAGAATACATTTGATTAGATGAGAATTTTCTAACTCGAAGATTTCATGATTAAGCATTCTTTTAAAATTTGGCAACTAATTAAAACATTTAAATTCAATAACCATTTATTAATTTTTTTTTGGAGGGCAATTGGGGTTAAGTAACTTGCCCAAGGTCACACAGCTAGATTTTTGTTTGTGTGTGTGTTCAGTGTCTGAGGCCGGATCTGAACTCAGGTCCTTCTGACTCCAGGGCCAACGCTCTACTCACTGTGCCACCTAGCCGCCCCTCATTTATTAAATTTTAAGTATTTACTTAGCATACAAAACTTGTCATCAAGTAGCTTCCTTTCTACTAAGAATGATTAACATTTACAGAGTCTTTAAAGTTTGCAAGTGTTTTATGTTCATTATATAATTTAATGCCTAAAACTTACTCTGGCTATGTAAGAACATCTAATGGACTAGCTTTTTGTCTCTACCTTTTAGAATTTTGATTTTTATTCAAGACTTAGGTTTGGTGGTGCTACCTTCCTGAAACCTGGCCTTGATGGCTGTGTTCTCTTCTCAGGAAATATTTGCACAGCATGCTATCTTAGTATTTCCTTTGGCCTCACTGCTCCTTATCCTGTATTTAACTATCTGTTATGTATTTTATACATATATATGTACATATATGCATACATATATATGTATATGCTATATTCCCAGTAGAATGAAAATTCCTAGGGGGTAAAGATTGTTTCATTATTGTCTTTTCCTCCTCACCTATTAGCAGTATGCCAGTAGTAGGCATTTACTCTATGCTTATTAAATTGCTGAATTATATTGGGTGGGATTTTGAAGATCATCTTATCCCATACCCTCCTTTTCCAGATGAGGAAATAGAAATTCAGAGATGTTAAGTTACTTGCAGTGAATAGAGTAATGAACATGGAGTCACAAAGACCTGAGTTCAAATAACCTAAAAGCACATTAAGATTTTTGGGACATCTTGTATGCACAGACACATACATGCACATGTATATGCTCATATCTATGCATATAGATATACATATACATATGATTATATATGCCTATACATTTCACATATTACAAGTCACTATATATGCATATTATATTACAATTTAAAATAAACACTCCTGAAACATGGAGATTAGAAATTTTTGTCATTGAAATATGTGCATTTACAAAAAAGGACTATTATAAAGCATCCCTCATAATGTCTTGTTAGGCAGCCACCTACCTTGTTTACTTCTAGTCCTTGCTGTATTCTATAGCCTTAGAAATCCTATTGTTTCATGAAATTCGAATGCTTCAAAGTCTAATGCTGACTGCATTTCATTACTTCACTAGATTTGAACACGGTTTCCTACAAATAAAGCTACTACAGGGAATTTCATAATAAATTATGCTATCTGCTTCATGACTAATGTCATACATTTTGTCCTTTCTCAAGTTGATTTTCACTCCTTTTGCAGTATTAGAATAATAAAAAGAAAATAAAGATTGATGCTATTTGGCCAAAAATGATGAAGACTGTTCAATGGATTAACTTCTAATTCAAGTTAGTTTAAGTAGATTTGCAGCTAATATTGAAAAAATGTTTTGGAGGTAGGGTAAACTATCAGGATCCCAATATAAAGAATCCTAATGTTAGGAATCTTAATATCAGTTTCCTGATATTAGGTTTTTAATATTAAGAGTATTAGAAACTTTGGGAAATGTTGTCATTTTCCTTTCAAAAGAATAATTTAACTTTTATATTTTTGATGCTTCATCATGCCAAGACATCTTAAGGGCACCTTAGGAGGAAAAAGTGCTATAATTTAATAATACATTCCCTTTGCCAAATGAGGTAAGAAAAGACAGTACTGAAGTTGGAATCTGGATGAAACAGCTTCTCTAAGCAGACTGCCAGAGGAAATTACGTAAGTGTCATAGTAAAGTCAGATGGGTCCAGTTACAAAGAAATTGGCTGAAAAGAGTGAGAGTGAAATGAAATAAACTTAGATTCATAGCGGTCACATTGACAGAAAATTTTAATGGAACTCATGAGTCAAAAGAAGAAATTGATTGAGTGTCTGTGCATTAGACTCCAAAGAAAACTTTTATTCTTATTTATATTTTTTCAATTGAAATAATGGTCACATCTTGATTCAGAGTTTCATATTAAGCAGAAGAAATACATGATATTGTGATAACTTAATAGTATATAAAATGGAAAGCATTTTAGGAAGATTCTTGGGTGCCCATCAATGGCAGGCATTCTGAAATTGATATTTTCTCTGACAAAAATTTATGTCTGAAATGTATAAAAATTCCAGATATACAAGGGGACCATTTTCTTGGAAATTAACTTGATGTTTTCTAGTAGAAGGGCCTGTGATATAGATACAATTGGGGAAGTACTTTTCACACAAAAATGATTGATTCTGATTCCAAGTTTAGTCAACTTGTCTTTCTCTTAAACTTGTAGAAAACTTAAAAACAAGTAACTGTATTCTTTGGAAGCAAATTAAAAAAAAATGATGAGAATTTGTGAGTGAATTAAATGAAAAAATGAATGAAAAAGCATTTTAGATCACTTGCTATATGTGTATTCATGCTTGGTACTATGTACTAAGTGCTGGGAATACAAATACAATACCTAAGAAAGTCCCTCAAGAAGCTTATATTTTAATACAGGGAGACCATGCATTTAAAGCCAGGGAGGGATATATTGGTTTTGAAAGTTACAGAAGGGGCGGCTAGGTGGTGCAGTGAGTAGAGCGTTGGCCCTGGAGTCAGAAGGACCTGAGTTTGGATCCGGCCTCAGACACTTAATGCACACACAAATAAAAACCTAGCTGTGTGACCTTGGGCAAGTTACTTAACCCCAATTGCCCTCCAAAAAGCAAAAAAAAAAGTTACAGAGACTGTGATCACAGTCATAGAGACAAAGATTGATACACTATTTACAGGAGTAATGACAATGGTGACTTGATTAGGGTTTCAGAACTGGAAATGGGAGGAGGTAAGGCTGAATATATGCACATGACAATCAGTAAAACCAAGTCAGGTAAGTGAAATGAATCATGGCTACAGCTGTGGTTTGGATATAGTGGCCACTGAGGCAACCTCCATTCAGGTAATTGAGGCCCCAGGGTTAATTTCTCCAGATTTCAAATAACTAAGACCAACACCTTAACTTTCTTCAAAAAACGTGATGTATAACTGAATATATGCTTGGTGACAGAAATAATGAGATTTTCAGAGAGTGTTATAATTCTATCCCTGTTAATAATAGAAAGGCTTTGTCCTTTTGGTGAAAATGAAGCTAGTCTACATAATTAAGTCTGCACTTATGTAAATGAAGTAACTTTTCTGTGTCCCAAAGGGAAAAGTTCCTTTAAAAAGCATTATCTACAAAATAGTATCAAAAGTTGGGAAATTTATCCCTTTTATTTTTCTTGTAAGTTTAGGCTGAACATACATGACAGATTGCTGTGCAGCTTTCATGTACTTAGCTATAATCTGTCCATTAAAAACAATGTTCCTTAGGGCAGCTAGGTAGCGCAGTGAGTAGGGCGTTGGCTCTGGAGTCAGAAGGACCTGAGTTCGGATCCTGCCTCAGACACTTAACACACACAAACAAAAACCTAGCTGTGTGACCTTGGGCAAGTTACTTAACCCCAATTGCCCTCCAAAAAGCAAAAATAAAATAAAATAAATAAAAACAATGTTCCTTCTATTCCTCTCACAGACCTACCCTAGAAAGCCATGTGCCCCCCTCACCCCCATACCCTACATATCCCAAGTCTTCCTTCATTAGTGATTTGCTTATCTGGATGCCTCTATGGAAAAATCAGCAACATGTCCCACAAGTGCTATAATTTGGAATATTTTTACTTTTGGCAAAAACAAAACAAAATTAAAAAGAAATCACAATGGAGTAGAGTTGGAAGAAGTGAGGCAGCATTGTAGAGGACAGGCTAAGTGTAGGTACAATTATTCTGAAACAGAGGAAGTCCAACTTTCAGTCTTGTAGATATTAGAAAAGAAGACAGAATATGAGAGAGATACTATAGGAACAGGAAACTAGGGGGGTGGTTTAGGAAAAAAATATACCACCATGACATAGACCTATGAGGCATGGGGTAGAGATGAGCATTACCATAGATCCTTCTCCATAGAAGAAGGGCAAATTCCCACATTGGTGCCCTGGGCCAAAGCCCTGTGGGCTCTGTTCTCTAGATCTAATGTCTATTCTTGGATAGGGACTGCTTTTGTAGTTATCATATATGTTATAAAATCTTTCCTCTTCTTTGTTCAATTTTTAAAAGATTGAACATTCACTAAAAACAACAGTATAATGTTTAAACCATGGCTGCAACCTGCCTGCTCTGATGAAGCTATCTCTTGGCCTCTGGAAGTCAGAACTCGATCATGCCTTTATTATAAAAGAGCTTCAGAATACTTAATAGTAAATATTCTACATCTGGTTCAGTTGGTTTAAACTTGACCAGGTTCTTTTAAACTGTTATTTGCCCTTGTGGCCTGACTGGATAATAGCCAGTTTGTCTAAATGGCAGACTGAGGGAGCAGATTGATGAAACTCTGGGCAACACAGCCCAGAAAAAAAAAAAAAAGCTATTAGTACAAGGAAGAGTGATAATGGATAATTCTCATTCTTAGCATATTGCTGTGTGAAGGATCATGGTTATCTGTTTAGTATTCATTGTACAGTTTGATATGGCTCAAGGGAAGCCTGAGATTCATTTTATAGGATGTAATTCTGGTATTTGCTTTGGGGGTCTTACTTAGATATCAGGCAATTCACTTTGTCAGTGGCTAGTAAGAGTAACTTATTGCATTTATATAACACTTTAAAAGTTTATTAAGAGTTTTACATATTTTTATGTCATTTGGGACTCATAACAACTCTGTGAGATAAGTGCTGCCATGGATAGTAATAACTAGCATTTATAGAATAATTTTTTAAAAATCTGCAAAACACTTTGCATCCATGATCTCTTTTGATCCTGGCAATAAATCAGAGAGTTAAGTCCATAGGCATTTACTATTCCCATTTTACAGATCAGGAAACTGAAGCATAGGGAGGTTAAATGACTTGCCTTGGGTCACCCAGATATTATTACCAAAGGTGATATTTAAATCTACATTTAAATCCAATACTATCTATATCATACCTGGAGCATATCAGTTCCAGTGTAGATCCCTCTTCTGGTGACTGGAACCTGAAATGTTGGATAGGAACTATATATTAATGGATGAAATGGACACATTTTTCAACTTAAAAGCAAAAACCTGCATAGTTCTCTCTTTTTTTCTTCTTAGAAATGTTGTCCAAATCTAGAAGGCAGGGTTTAGAAAAGAGACAAAAAATATAATTATAGGAAGAGATTGGAATTGATTTTAAGCATCAAGAAGTTGTGAGTAGAGACTTAACTATATTCATGTAAATGAAGCTTTTAGTAAATCCTCTTTCTCTTAGCCTTAATTATGAAAATCCTCTTGAGCTTTGCCGTGTGCTTTGAGCTATAGTGCATCCTCCCAACAGAGGCAATTTTCTGTTGTTATCTGAGGAATCTGGAGGTTCCTTCAGCTGGATGCCCAGAAAATTCTTTTGGTGCTATGCTAAGGGTCAATTGTTCCTCAAACTGCTTTGAGATTCTATTCAACACGACAGGCCAATCAATCTTTTTTCTTTCTAGCACTGGTGTAATTTTGTGAGGTAGAAATTATGGTCCAGAGAATATGAAATGAATAAGTGATTTTCAGGACTTTTCCTGTCACTTTATGACAGTTTACTAGTATTTCCAAAAATTGGGAGCACTCAAGCCACAGAAGGCTTTTAACCAAGCATAGTTACCTTTTCTAGAGAATGAGGCTTCTAGAATGATACTTGACAGCCTAAGCAGCTTTCAGCAGCAATGAGAAGAAAGGAAAGATAGGAAAAGAAAAGAAGAGAAGAAAGGAAGGACAGAGAGAAAAAAGGAAGAAAGGGAGGGAGGGAGGAAGAGAGAGAAGAAAGGAAAGGAAGGAGAGAGGAAAGAAGGAAGGAAAGGAGGAAGAAACAGAAAGAGGAATAAAGGGAGGGGGGGAATGGGACTTCTGGGAGCCAAGATGGTGGAGTAAGCAGTAAATCAGGGAAACTCATATTCATCTACAAACAACCATAAAATAGTGCCCCAAATAAATCCTGGAACATCAGAAGCAACAAAAAGTCAGGGTGAAACAATCTTTTATTCCAAGAAACTTGGAAGATTGTCAAGAAATGTCCCTTTTACTAGGGTAAAAGGGTAGCCCATTCCAGTACAGGAAGCCCCCCAGCAAACCAGCAGCAAGTCTCACCTCAGCAAACAAGTGGGAGATCCTGAGTCCCAGTGTGGTAGAACAGGCAGACATCAATCAGCACCAGGACCCCCACATGCTTTAGCATAGTCAGGACAACTGGAAGACTCCAGCAGCCCAGGGCAAACAAGCATCCTCCAGTGTGAATAGAAAGTAGACCAGGCCTCCAAGTGTGTCAGCACAGCCCTGGGCAGCCAGGCATCCTTTAGGGGCCAGACTTTCACATGTTTCAGTGTAGCCCTGGGAAATGCAGAAACACTCCACTGCACCTCAGCACACTTCAGACGCTACTGCTAGGATCCCAGTTCAGCACTAGGTAAGCTGCCAGATCCATATGGCCTCCAGCGGCATCAGCCATCCCCCACCACACACCCTCATAGCATCAGAGATGAGGGTCCCCTGGGGACCTCAAGGCAACATCAGCACAACACCATGTAAACAGCCAGGACCTGCAGCCACTGGTACAAGAAGCCTGAGACAGTGCCCCTTCCACCCTGGGTATAGAGCTCAAATTTAAAAGAAAAGAAAAAGGCAAAAAAAGATGAGCAAAAACAATAACAAAAAAGAATCTGACCATAGAAAATTATTATGGTGACAGGGAATACCAAGACACCAACTTGGAAGAGGACAACAATGTCACAATACATATGGGGAGAGAGGAAAGAAGAAAGTAAGGAAGAAGGAGGGTAAGTAAGGAAGGGAGTAAGGAAAGGGAAAAGAGGAAGGAAAGAGCAGAGGAAGAAAGGGAGGAACAGAAGAAGGAAGGAAGAGAGGAGGAAAGGAAGGGAGGAAGAAAAGAAGGAAGGGAGAAAGGAAGAATAAAAGAAAGGAAAAAAGGGAAGAAGGCAGGAAGAAAAGGAGGAAGGAAGAAGGGAGGAAATCTAGCAGAGGAGATCAATCAAGAGATCATAAGTGAATACTATCAGGTGCATCCCTGCTGTCCTGTCTACTATTTCAGTTGTACCAATAGTGATTTCAGTGAGACTACAGAAGATGAATTTAAATCTGAATACTGTTTATTCAACTAGAGAAAGCAATTTTATCTATGTGTACATTAGTCTATGGAACATCAAGTAATAATTACTTGAATTACTCATAATAATATTTAGCTTATATAATATCTTTTGTATTTATACCAATATCTATTTTACATAGCACTTTAAAGTTTTGCATAATACTTCATATTTGTCATCTCATTTGAAGATTAAAGACTAATAATAACAGGAAAGTGACCTATACAGGTTTGTTTCTACATGGACTTTGTTAAAAAGATAAGAAGACAATATTACAACAATAATAATGTTAATCACTCCTATCCTATCAAAGCTGAACTCATCATCCATGTTGTGAAGTGAAATAGCAGCAAATTAAGAGAATGCCTTCAAGGGGATGTTGGGTAGAGCAATGGATTATGTCAAGAAATGGTCCAGCTCAAAGCTAAGGAGTTTCTTCCAAATTTATACCTATTCACTTATATATTGATTTATTTGTGTATTTCCTGTTTATTTTTCTCTATTATCTGTTTACTTATTCACATATTTTGCATGTATGTATGTATGTATTCACACACACACACACACACACACACACACACACACACACACATATATATATATATATATATATATATATATATATATATATACATCAAAAAGGGAAATCCTGGGAATTCTAGTCTTAAAATTCCTGGGAATGAATACTCCAGAAATAATTTACATGACAATAAAATCAGCATCCAAAAAACACATAAGGAGCCAACAGATTGTTGGGATGGGATCTCCCTAGAGCTTTTTTTTTTTTTTTTTTTTAAAGCAATTGGGGTTAAGTAACTTGCTCAAGGTTACAGGGCTAGGTTTTTGTTTGTGCGGATTAGGTGTCTGAGGCCGGCTCCGAACTCAGGTCCTTCTGATTCCAGGGCCGGCGCTCTATTCGCTGCGCCACCTAGCCGCCCCCTCCCTAGAGCTTTTAATGGTCATGAAACCCCTTAAACAAAACAAAACAAAAAATACATCACTGCTTTGCCACTCGCTGGTTGTATAAGGGCAAATAAATTAAGTTACCTTTTGCCATCCTCAATTTCTTATCTATAAAAGTTGAAGTTGGTCTAAATGATTCTAAAGTCTCTTTAAGCTCCCACATTATAAGTTTCTAATGACTGACAGAATGCTTTGAAGTTAACAAAGTGATTTCCTTAAAACAGTCGGTGAAGATGTTTCAAGTATTAACTATAATCATTTTACAGATGTGGATACTGAAATTCATAGATTTCAATGATTCTGATTTTAAGTGACTTTCACTGAGTAACACAGTAAATATTGGAGGTAGTGTTCATAGAGCATTTGGCTGCCTATCTATTCATGTTGCTTCAAAGCTCCTTCAAAGGAATATCTGGGTTCTTCAGGTTGAAAGGCTATTTATTAAGAGCAAGCGAGCTCCCTAAAAGACCTTTAGTATACCTGAATTCTTTTGCATATCAATTTCTCCTGTCTGTAAAATATAGAAAACAGGAAGATGCATCTTCTGTAGCTACCCAAAAACATAATGGATAGTGACAAGAATTCCCTGGTGCAAGTTCTCGGAAGAGTGCAAGAACTCTTTCCCAGTTCTATCAACCAAGGGCAAGGGATGCCATTTCTCATTTGTCCAAATGAAAGAACCATAGGTCTGTGGTAAAAATGTTTGGTTAAACCATAGTTTAGTGAAATAACCATGTGAAAAAGAAGTAAAAAAAGGCAATGTTTTGCCCCAAACTTTGAAATGGTCTTCATGTGAGACTCTTTTAACTAATTTACACATGTAAATTCTTTATTCATCTTGGTTTCTGAGGGCAGAACTAAAAACAAGGGATGAAAATCCCAGTAAGGCATACTTAATGTATGGAAAGAAAAGAAAAGAGGAAAAGAAAAACAATCCCAGTAAGGCATACTTAATGTATGGAAAGAAAAGAAAAGAGGAAAAGAAAAACAAAACAAAACCTCACAATTCTTCCTAATAATTAGAGAAGCCCAGAAATGGGATGGGCTGCTTTAGGAGGTAATGAGTTTCCCATTATTGGATTTCTTCAAGTAAAAGCTAGGTTGTCACTTATTGGGGATGCTGTAGAATCAATTCTTCAGGTATAGGTCAAGCTAGATAATAACCTTTGAGGCCTTGTTTACCTTTGAGAGTCTATGATTTTGTGATTCCTGTTAATATAATCAGAATATTCTGTCACCTGATATGAGATGAAGAACAAATGTTCAATCATACCAGGGCACAAAATTATGACATTGGTTCATTAGTCAGTCAATAGGTATTTATTAAGCACCCACTAATTGTTAGGTGTTGTGCTAAAGGCTAGGGACACACAGAAAGGTCCCAGGATTATTATACTCTGAAAATACATGACTGCTATGTGATTATTGCCATTCTCGTTATATTATAGAATCATAGATTCAGAGCTGGAAGAGATGTCAAGGATCATCTAGCTACCTTATTTTATAGATGAGGAATTCAAGGCTCAGGGAAATCAATCAAATAATCATGAACATTTGGTATGTGTCAGGTGTCAAAATACTGGACATGCAAGGAAAAGCAAAAACAGCTCTTATCCTCAGAGCACTTACTGCATAACTGGGTAAAAAAAGATGTGAAATGACTTGCCTAAGTTGACATTGTTATTGGGCAATGTTTTGCCCCAAACTTTGAAATGGTCTTCATGTGAGACTCTTTTAACTAATTTATACATGTAAATTCCTTATTCAATCTTGGTTTCTGAGGGCAGAGCTAAAAACAAGGGATGAAAATCCCAGTAAGGCATACTTAATGTAGAGGAAAAGAAAAATAGGTATTAACTTAATTTAATCTTAACTTAAATTTTAATTTTAAATAAATTAAATTAAATTTATATTATATGTTATTTATAAAATAAAATTAAATAAATTAACTTGAAATAACTAAATAAAATAACTTTAAATCCCAGCTTTGGGATTTAAACATGGGTACTCTGACTCTAAATCCAGCATTCTTTCTATTGTACAATGCTACTTTCTTATTTCAAATATCACAAGAAAAGCATTTTTTAAAAATATGAAATCATTCTTTCATTAGAAAGATTCGAATGGTATACTAAGGCTGGTAGCTAGAGGGCAATGAAATTCTTGGAGTATGCATCTGCCACTTCCCATGATTTGCATATTTGGTGTATAACATGGCGTTCTGTGGGTTTCTGGGCCTGAGAAAGGAGTAAGAGGTAACCTGTTATGATATTTAAAAAACTTGACAATCCTGGTTAGGAGAGAGCAAGTTATTATCATCTTTCAGCAAGTAGATGAAGTGTTAAGCTTTGTGGACCCTATCCTTAGGACAGATATTCTGGACAGAGAATAAAATAAAGCCACTTAGATCCATGCAAGTGGCAATGATTATAATGACAAGAAGAAGCGGAAAAAAGCCAATCTCTCTTGCATCAGTTTGGATGAAGTCTGTGGTCTTTTGGCCCCCTGAGATATAGCAGTCTGCAAAGTGATTAGAACAGAATTTCCCACTTCCAGGTACATTACTTGAAGAGGTGAGGAAATCTCAATATAACACCTGACAAAAAAGACTTTTCAAACTCACTACCAAATTCTGACCGAGTTGGGAATTTTCAAGGACTCATGAGGATATTGCCTGTACTTTCTGGCAAAATGTAGAAATCAAGAATAAAGAATATAAAGATACTTCAGCTCTTGAATTTAAAATAAGTTTAAAACATTATGCTTTGTGACAGCACGGTATAATGAAGAGGTCCTAGAGGGTACTCCTTTGGCCTCAATTTCTTCATCTGCAAGATGGGTAGGGGTTGGACTGTGGACACTAACGTCTTTTTTAGGTTTTAATCTCCCATTCTATGACCAGCTAGCACAATATTCATCAAACATATACCCTAAGTCAATAAATCAACCAGGATCTATTAAAATCTTACCATGTACCAGGCACTATGCCAAGTGGCAGGGATATAAAGAAAAAAAAAACCCAACAGCAACAAACCGAAAACAAACAGTCCCTACTTTCCAGAAGCTCACAATTTAATGGAGAATACAACATGCACAGTATAAAAATAAGACACTTCAGTGTAAATGGGAAGTAAGTGTTCATTCTTTAAAATGCCTTGCAAACATATCTAGACTTCATATTGCCACAAGGCAGGGACCTATCCGATTGAAAATTAGATTTCCCCTATTGCTTAGACATCTGCACATAGTAGTAACTGAATAATTGTTTAGTGAATTTTGCACACTCCTCACCACCTAATGGCATCCATTTAGTAGGCTTCTGGTTTGTTGAATTTTTGAACTGAACTGCTTTGCTGAGTATGGTCTTTCAGTAGTCACTCCATCTAATTTGTTTAATTGGAATTGGCGTCTCTAAAGTATGACACTAGCCAAATCGAAGTCCTTTTCTGCTTAGGGAGACTTGTTTGTGGAAAATTATACCTGCTAATATTCTGTTCATGAAACATTAGATTTTGGTTATAATCCACATTAAAATTGTTACAAAAACTATGAGTGGTTTCTGGGTAAAATCTACAAGCAATTACAAATGAGAACATTGACCAAGTAGGCAATGAACACCAAGGCTATACTTTTTTCTCCAGAGTAGCTGCATTTTATTTAAGGTCTCTTCTATCTCGGTTGCATTTTCTTTTCAGAATCTAGGACTCCTTACTAAAAAAGAGAAAAGGGAACCACTAGATGTTGCTCTAAGACAACTTCAGGAGGGGAAAAAAAAGAGCAAACAGCACTTTGTCCTGAAGGTTTCCATCAATCATAATTTCCATAAAAAATGCAAAGATTAAATCAGAGGCTTAGAAAATAACCTCTAAATAGTATCATGATCTGCTATTAAAACAGAGCATATTCATATATGGTGTATATTTAAACTCTTATTAGTAAGAATATATGTATATATTTTAAAACCTATATGTCAGTGGCTATGTTTATATAATATTCAAATGATAAATTTAAAAATGAAAAATTCAGTCAATTTACTTACTCTACATGATACAAAACAATGAGTTGTCCTCCCCCCCCCCCTTCCTTTTTACCCTCAATGTCATGAGGTAACTAGTTGCTTTGGCTCCATGGAGATTCCAACTTTTTTTCTTTAAATAAAGCAAATTCTAAATAAACCCTGTTTCATGAAAGGGCTTCTATGTGAGGGTTTCTGGAAATAGGAAAATGAAAATGGCAGGGCCTCTATATTTGATTTTAATTTTACCTTTCCTAGTGAGCTAACATTGCCATACTAAACAGCCAGTAGACACATGGAATGAGTTTGGCTCATTGATGCTTCTCAGTCCAAAGACTTCTCTGTGATGCAGCTTGGCAAATTCAAACTGATCACTGCTGGAGTGGAAATCAGGGCTGGAATATTAGAAATATTACAGTGTGAAAAATGAGGCAAACTTTCAGATTCTACAGGAAAGGAGAAAGTATTGGTTCCTGCTAAAGAGTGTCTTGTTTTCATGGTTTTCTCTCATCTGCATTGGGGGAATGGGGAGATAGAAATGCCACTCCAGTAAACATTACATGGATATGGCATTACACAGTACCTGTATTACAGCATTCTGGGCACAACACTTTCACATTTCCTTATCTTTTAATTAATTTCAGGGTATAAAATGTGGATTAAGCTACAGTGAATCATAATTTCCCATCCATTCCATTTCCTGCCAAAGACAAGACAGGCTGTTTTCCAAAAGAGATAGAAGGATCCCTCCTCCTCCATTCTCCACACCTCTCTTCCCTCACTGGCTACCCCCACCCTTCCCTTTTTAAAAGTCCATTGCTGACTTCTTAGTCTTTGGCTAAGATCAAGTGCTGTATCAGTACATCGGATGTGTCCTCTGTGGGAGACTTAATCCTGTTCTGCCAGGGGAAGAGGCTCAGTGATCTAATGGGTTTTTATATCTCTGATGACTGTGATGTATCATCTGCTAATAAATATGATTTAACATTTTTACTGCTTCTTTTATGCTGAAGGATACTAAAACATAGTTTGCAATTTTAAAAAATCTGAGATACAAACCATTTGCATTTATCTTTGTGCATTGTGTGTACAGTACTCTGGGCAAAATACAGGAGAGACAGAAAGAGAGAGAGAGAGAGACATAGAGAGAGAGAGAAACAGAGAGAGACAGAGAGACAGAGACAGAGAGAGACAGAGAGAGACAGAGACAGAGAGAGACAGAGAGACAGAGAGACAGAGACAGAGAGAGAGACAGAGACAGAGAAAGAGAGAGACAGAGAGAGAGACAGACAGAGACAAAGAGAGAGACAGAGAGAGATGAGAGACAGAGACAGACAGAGACAGAGACAGACAGAAACAGAGACAGAGATAGAGACAGAGACAGATAGACAAAGAGACAGACGGACATAGACAGACAAAGAGATAGACAGACATAGAGAGACAGACACAGAAAGAGAAAGAGACAGAGATACAGAGAAAGGCAGCCAGATAGAGAGTCAGAGACTAACAATATTTGTTAGTTGCAGAAAGAAACACTCTAGAGGAAATATTCTCAAGGTAATAATGTCAAACTATAATTTAGTTGTATGGAAAAATTTGTAGGAAGACATATTTCATTGCTGATGAATGATTTGCAGTAACCAGGGAACCTTTGGTCAGTAACAGTTCAGCTATTCACCATTATTGGGGAAGAATATTTTCTAGTTGAGTGAATTTCCAGTTAATTGAAACTCCTTTTGGTACCGATGTGCTTTTATTTCAACCATTTCAGGAGGGGCTCTCCAACTGGCAAGGTACATGTGCTTTAGTGCATGCATTCTCTGACTTCTGTTTTGGTTTCTAAGAAGCCCTTTTCTTTTTGCTTACTGATTGGTTCTTAGCTGTGTTCTAAATTGGCTGATGTTTGCTAGATAAAAGAACTAAAAATACATGAAATATTACCACAAACTTATTGTGTATATATTTTTTCTTTTGGTCCTAAAACTAGAGGTCAAAAAGATCATATTCATCTTTGCCCCAAAGACTTCATTAGCCCTGAAGAGAGGATTGAACTAATAGGTACTTTATATTTTATCTAGAAAGGATAAATTGAAGCCAGTAGGGGACACTGACAAAACAATGACATGTTAGAATGCTGGAGCTGGGGGAAAAGTTGGCATTGCAGGGAAATGCCAAACCTTAGTACTGAGGACCAGAGGAACAGCCCAAACTAGAAAGCAACAAAGCTTAGAGTCACATTTTTGGAAGCATAAACCTAGATCATGCCTTTTGCTTGTTGTGAGTCATGTGGATTGTCCAGATCCAGATAGGAAGGTTGAACTAGATTTGGGCTGCTCAACCTCCTACCTTTCAGTAGATCAGGCAGTGGTGGAATTCATCATTTGGAGCTAAAAGATGACTATAATTTTTTTTTGGCAATTCTCTTGATGATGGAGGGAAAGTCTTCTATAAAACCACCAGCACATTAAAGCTGAATTCTTGGGGCAGCTAGGTGGCACAGTGAATAGAGTACCGGCCCTGGAGTCAGGAGGATCTGAGTTCAAATCTGGCCTCAGACACTTAACACTTACTAGCCGTGTGACCTTGAGCAAGTCACTTAACCCCAATTGCCCTGCTGTCCTCCCTCCAAAAAGCAAAAAAAAAAAAAAAAAAAGCTGAGTTCTTGGTCATTTTTGAGTATGCAAGTAAGCAAAATTCTATAGCCTAATATTATAAATATGACAATGAGCAAGGTAGTTTCTTACTTTTATTAATGCATCTTGGCAACTGTAGGTCACTTTTGATTGGGAGGAAATAGTGTTAATAGACATATTTAAGAAAGAATTAGACAAGGAACTCAAAAAGCCTTCCTAAAATCTAGGGCATCTCTTTCCACATAAAACTGCAGGTATTATGGGCATGCTAATACAACAGAATAATAACCTATAGGATAGGCAGTCTTGGATTTGGGCTGTGGAAAAGAGCTTCAATCCTATGATGTCGGATCAACTGAGGACTATGAATTCTTCATATTTGTAAATAGCACCAGCTTTTGTATTTTTGGCGCAGTGACCTTGGTTGCTTCACCTAGCAATGATAATAGGCTCAAACTGAGGCGGGGGGGGGGGGGGCGGGGGCAGTGTTTAGGCATGCTTTAGAAAATCAGGCATATTTGCAGATTGGGGCCAAGAGGAACACTCCATTTTTCAGAGTATGGCCATAGAAGGCTTGCTAGGGCCTATGATTTTGGTGCAGTGGCCCCAGTCACCTAACTTGGTGATGCAATCAATACATCTTTTGCATTATACATTCTCTGGATTCATCATAAGAATGGCTATGTGATCTTCTTTTCATTGGATAGAGTGCTGGACTTGGAGTCAGGCAAAAGTGAATTCAACTCTGGGCTCAGACACTTACTAGCTATATGAGCACATCATTTAACCTTGCTCTAAAAGGGAAATAATAATGGTATCTCTCTCCCAGGGTTGTTGTTAAGATCAAATGAAGTTATATTTGGAAAGTGCTTTGCAAAACTTAAAGTGCTATATAAATGTTATTATTATTAAGATTGCTCTATAGCAAGTGGATCCCAATATCCAGGTTGCTTAAAGTAAGTAATGAGACCTATGTTCAGAATTAGAATAGAACTGATCTGTATCCTACCTTCCATGAAGATGGTAGCCTGAGAGACTTTGTTTATGTTTATGTGGGTTAGGAATATGTCCTAGTGGAGAAGAACTTTCAAATAGTGTGGAGACCATGGGAAAAAAGAAGGAATTCTAAGAGTTGGTAACAGAGTACCCTTGACAGAATCCTGAAGGGGGAACAGGAAAAAGAGGTGGCCTACAGCAGAGCCCAAGCTTTCAGAGAGGACTAGGAAAAAAAATTCTTGGGAAGGAGGGGCAAAGAGTGCTATATGAGAACTTTGAAATTACCGTGTGGGCCTTAAGTTATGCAGAATGGCCATATCTGTGGAAGGTCCCTGACCAATAGCAGCTTTATGTGGTTAGCAAGGAGAGACCTTTGGCAGGCTGAATCTTAAGCAATGGCATAGACCATCCACATTATACTCCAAGGAGCACAAAAGGACCATGTCTGCCTCTGTAGGTGCTAGAAAATTCCCTCCACTTGCAGAGGCATGAGAAAAACGGGGTCACTGTTCCTATGCCTTCTTGGGATTTGGTGAGGACCATATTTAGCTTTTTTTTTTTTTTTGGAGGGCAATTGGGGTTAAGTAACTTGCCCAAGGTCACATGGCTAGGTTTTTGTTTGTGTGCATTTAGTGTCTGAGGCCGGATCCGAACTCAAGTCCTTCTGACTCCAGAGGCGATGCTCTATTCACTGCGCCACCTAGCCGCCCCGAGGACCATATTTAGAAAGATGAATTCTATTGGCATTACAAGAAAGAGAATGGGGGCTGGAAATATGGCTGCCTTTTGCATATAGCACAACATATGGATTTCTTTGCATTTAAAGATAACATTTAAGGACCTCAGTAATGTGATTCTCATCTATCTGTCCAATCTCACTTCACATTACTCTCCTTCACATATTTGAGATGTTCCAGCAGAACAATCCCAATACTTAGAATCATTGTCAAAGGATCATAGATATGGACCTGCAAGGGGCTTTAGTCTAACCCTTCATTTTACAGAAAAAGAAATTGAAGCTTAGAGAAGATAGGTGACTTGACTAGGGTCACACACTAATAAATGGCAGAATCAGGATTTGATCTCAGGTCCTGTGAGTCCAAATTCAAGACCCTTCTCCCTATACCATGCTGTACCCTCATTTCTATCTATAAATCCCTCTAACTCTTTGGATTTCAGCTTTTCCACTGAGCCTTCCCTGATCTCCCCAGGATAAATATGTTCTCTTTCTCAGATTCTTCCAGAGCACTGTTAATTGATCTCTTTTTTTCCTTCATAAATGCTCCTCTGTCTCTGTATATATGTAACCTTTTAATGGAAGCAAAGCATCTTGCTAGCAGGGACTGTTTCATTTTCCATTTCTGTGTACCCAGAAGTCTGCATAGTACTTTGCACATAGTAGGTGATTAAAAAATATTTGATTAATGAAATTGAATTGTTAAGGTGGAGAGTACAGGTATTATTACCTTAGCAGAACTGGAATAGCAAATGCTAATTTCTTTATCTTTATCTCCTTTAAGAGGTCAAACTAGCAAAAGTATGGTCTTTGTGCTGATGCATTACAGCTGAGGAACACAGAGAATTATTATCAAAGTTAAGCAGGCTTGGAGAAGCACAGAACTCTTGTTCATTTGTGCTAGGTTGATGTTTTTGTTACCTGTTGATTTTCTAGCCTCATCAATTTCTGCCTTTTCTGTCTTATGTCTAGATAAAGCACACTCCATTTAGACAGGAGCATATGTGAAGAGTTGGAAGAGAAGCTGGAGACCAACTTGTCAACTTCCCTTATTTTATAGATGAGGAAACTGAACCTTAGTGACTTGCCAAAGGTCATATAGGCAATAAGTAGCAAAACTGGGATTTGAACTCAGTTCATCTTGTTTCAAATACAGTGTACTTTCCCTGGCCTCATATTTATTGATTTTTGAAATATTCCTTGGTTTGAATCTTAAATAATTTGTGATCCTAAGTCTTTCACTTCTATCCACCCTCTTGTTAAGGGAGTAAGGCCCACTTATCCCTTTTGAGATCACCAGAGGGTATGTATGTATATAGACCCATATGTGGAAAAGAAGCCTTTTTGTGAATATACTTAAAAATAAGTTCCATCTAAATGTAAACAATGCCAAACCATTGTTACTGTTGGCCTTGACTTAAGACAAATAGAACAAACACAATTCTACAAAGTAGGAACTAGCTTTTCTTCTTTCTTCTGCCTTTCTAACTCAGCAAAGCCAAATTCTCAAAGCCCAACTGTCTCACAAATGCCTTCTAATGGGCTTTGCTTATTGTGCTTGTCAAAACAGCAGATAACTCGACATTTGCATTGCTAATAGGCTGCTTTCAAAGCAGGTGTACTTTTCAGTTAGTTTTAGATTACCACATATTGCTCTTTTGTATTTGAGCAGGGCTAATGAGCCCATCTGCAGATAGGTACACCTCTCTGTGAATAGACCAGTGTCCCCCAGTGGATCATAACAAGTTTGGGATTTAGTAAGGTTAGGCTTGTGCCAGAGATGTGGTGGGGGTGAGGCAGGTTGCAGGCTGCCATGAGAAACTGGGAGGTGGAGAGATTTTTATTCGTTTTAAGATCATATTGTCTAATTTTGGTTGCTAATGAGTAATGATAATACTAAATAGCTAACATTTATATAAGGTTGTAAGGTTCCTAAAGTGCTTTACAAAAATCTTATCATGTGATTCACACAACTCCTTGAGGTAGATGTTATAATTGTCTTCATCTTACAGATGAAAAAATTGAGGCTGACATAGGTGCAGTTACTTGATCAAGGTCACACAGTAATTGAAAGTTGGATTAGAACTTGTCTTCCTGACATCAGACACACTGTTCTCCCTACCTACTATGCCACCTAGCTGCTTTTAAAAAGCTATATTATGGGGATGGCTAGGGGGCGCAGTGAATAGAGCACCTGCTCTGGAGTCAGGAGGACCTGAGTTCAAATATGGCCTCAGACACTTGACACATTTACTAGCTGTGTGACCTTGGGCAAGTCACTTAACCCCAACTGCCCTTCCAAAAAGCTAAAAACAAAACAAAACAAAACTATATTATGAACTTTTTTTTGGTGGGTGCGGAGGCAAGAGACCCATCTTATTTTTCTTCCCTAGCATTCAGACCAGGGCTTTACACAAAACAGGTGTTTAATAAGTCTTATTGGTTTAGTAAAAGGATAACTAACTCAAAGAAAAGGAAGGCTTCTTTGGCTGCTTATTTTTATCAGAATAGTTGCATTTTGATGTGATCTATAAGTATGCCAGTTGTACAACACCTTGCATTTTTACTGAAATACATGCGCCAGAGTCCTGTAGGATGAACAGGTGTGGGCGAGTTGCAATCTGTGCTGTTGGATAGTGTGTCCACATCAGTGAGTTCATGGATCTGGCAAAGCAGTAAAGTATTAAAGGTCTAAAATCCTTTACTTTCTTAGTGTAGAAAAAAAGACTGAAATGTGAATGTGGAGACTTGGGTTCTACCACCAACTTGGAGAGAAACATTTCATTGTTGATGTGTTCTGATTAGACTGGTCTTTTCCCATAGGGAAGAGAGAGAATTCACTGAATGATAAATTTATGGATGCAATCACAGCATACCAAAGGAATATTAGCAACTCCTTTGTGTATCACAGTTTACTCTTGGTTGATAAATTAAAAGGCTCTTAGGGTCTGAATACTCTAGTTTTGTGCTCCCTTTGTTTTCCTGAGTATAAAACAAGTTCATCCTGACCTTTTCAGGATGCTCAGATGTAGCTTGAAGTTTTGGTTAGTGTTAGGGCTGGTTCATATGTTATTTCATCTCAGGTCTATAATTGGGATGCTTTTTCCTGGGACGTGAAAAATGGTTCATAAATATTTTGATAACTTTACTTTAGCTGATTTTCCTCCATAACCCTATATATTTTGTTTTATGCATTAAGAATAATTAGAGAAGAGATCTATTGGTTTCACCAATTAAGAGGGGCCATGACACAAAAAAAGATTATGAACACCTGGTGTATAACAAATGCTGAGCCACGGGGTAGCAATGAAGCAGATTGGACATATGTTTCCTTAGTATTCTTTGTTTACCAGGTTGGTTCATATACTAAGACTAAACTGGAATAATTATGTTGGTAGGATCTGGGTCTGTTCCTTGGAATCTTGCATTAGATTAACAGAACTTCTCTGAGTTTCAGTTATCTTGCCTATAAAATGAGAAGACTGAATTAACTGATTTTCAAGTACCATTTGGGGCCTAAAATTCTTTGATTCAACAATTTAAACATCTTTCCCACCTAAAATATTTGAATATGGAGGTGTACTAAGGACACCAACTCTCCAGCAATGTTGATTTCTAATTTACAAATAGAATAGCCAAGATTATCAGCTTATTATTGACTTCTCAGGGCTGTGTAATGGGAATGGGAATTTGAAGATCTTTCCTGCCCCTTAATAGACCTAGGGGGGAGTTTGAAGACCTCCCCTGCTTTTAAAGTAAACTCTGCTCCCTAATAGGCTGAATGTAGTCACATGGAGCCTGTGGTGGGAGGAGTTTGCTGAAGGGTTCAGCAGAGTCCACAGGAAGCTGGTTCAGAGCTAGCCAGGGTCTGGGGGAGAAAGAGGATGACACTCAGGCAAGGAGATAGAAAGATTTGTGAGTAAATATTGATCTGGTATTGGATTGTGGGAAGGCTAAAGGATGGCATGGCTCTCAGTTTTATTATGGGTTCTGAATATCTTTGGTACTATGATGGAATTGGCTCACTGGTTTTGCACTTAGGTTTTCTGGTGTCTAAATAAATGCTTCAATTCTGTCCTCTGTCTGGAGAGCTTGGCATATTTTGCCTTTTTTATCGTGATCATGGGTGCTGTAAATATTGAATTGACGCTACAGACTGACAAAGCTGTTTTTTTTTTTTTGGAGGGTAGGGCAATTGGGGTTAAGTGACTTGCCTAAAGTCACATGGCTAGTTTTGTGTTAAGTGTCTGAGGCCGGATTTGAACTCAGGTCCTCCTGACTCCAGGGCCAGTGCTCTATTCACTGAACCACCTAGCTGCTCCCCAAAGCTAACTATTGACAGCACCTAGAGAAGGCCACCTTCCCCTAGTTAGGTTCCCATTACTGCAGGTGATGCTTCCTGTTCTAGAATATGCCTATTATATTTGTTTTCTACCTCTATGAAGGGGGCACTGCAAAGATGTTTTAAGTGAGCTTTACTATTCATTCAGTAGATACTACATGACAGAAAAGTACCAATGAGACCATTGCTTCAGAGAAAACACCTGAATTCTAAGCAGGTGGGGATCTCCACATCTGAATGCAGGAAAGAAGCATTTCATAAGCACTTACTTTGTTTTAGTCACCATACTGGGCAATGGAGATTTTAAAAAACTGAATCTTTGCTTTTATTGGCATAGAAACTTCTTCTACCAATGCAACTTGGCACCAACCTTAGAATTTAGTCTTTGACAGTTGCATGGGGATAAGCTGATATGCCAGAGATGGGACTTTTACCAAGGACTTCTTGCCTCTGAGGCCAAGTCTTTATTCACTATGGGGCAGATACATGGCATGTGGATGGAATCCATGGCCTGGAGTCAGAAAGACTGAAGTTCAAGTGCAACCTCAAACACTTACTAGATGTATGATCCTAGGCAAATAACTTCACATCTGTCTCAGGTTTCTCAACTTTAAAATTGGAAGAAAAGTAGCACCTACCTCAGTGTTATTGTGGGGATCAAATGAGATATTTGTAAAGCACTTAGCACAGTGCCTGGCATATAGCCCAATCTTAATCAATGCTTATTTCTTCCTTTCCTATGCCACATTGCCTTTCATTGTTGCTAGGGATATAAGTATAAAACCAAGATAGTTCCTGCTCTTGAGGAATTTACATTCTAGTGAGGAATGAAAGTACTATTATGGAGTGATGGGAAGGGGAAGGAATTTTGGTCTGGGGAGTCACAAAGACTTTTAATGGAGCCTAAGTTCAGTTGATTATTATGCTTTTCTGAGTAGCAAAGGAAATATTGGTTAGATCACTGTGTGTAGAGCTAGAGGTGGAAATAGGACTGGTATACATGTGCATCATTACGTCAAATGGCAAAATTCTCAGATGACCTGGGTTTCTTAGTGGATGACTGTATACAATGTGAAGCATGGTCTGGGTTCAGTTAGATACAGTGGTTTAGGTGAGTTTGCATTTATTCACCATTCAAGACAACTCAGCCCAGGCAGGGATGAGTTACAAAAGTAAGTGGATTAATTCTTTGGGGGCAAGGGAAATGAGAGGATGGTCAAGTGTACATATCTTGGAGCATTAATAGCTAATAACGCTATCAGCGTCACCTTTATTTACTATAATATATAAGCCTCCCATAACCTCTTTCTTACATTTTCCAGTGCTTAAGTCCTTTCTTTTCCCCCCTTCACCAGGATAGATGGGAGCAAAAGTAAGTACCATGGTTGGGATTTAATAAAGTAAATTAGTAAAGCAACCCTTCCAAGCAACCATTAAGACTATGGCTGTAGATTTGCATTGATGATCTTGTCATGTATAGAGAATTCTTAGCGTATTCTCTTTTCCTGGGAGCATCACCCAGCAGGTCTATGTTGTCTATGTTGTGTTTGCTGAAAGAGTGAATGACTGTATAATTGAATAGATATAGTGACTCTTGAGGCAGTTTTTCTTATGATAAATTAACTGTTTCCAATGGCAATAATGTGATTTGTGTTGGCTACTGATGCCGTTTATACTGCACAATAAAAATGGTGCTGACATTTCCATTAGAGATCTGAAAGTTCAGGATAATGCTTATTACTTCTAGTAGTTGGAGGATGGCCCAACAAATGGAAATTGAGTAGAGACTTCAGCAGTTTGGGAGATAAAGATGGGGCAGGTTCTGGGCAAAGACTGAAGCAGTCACAGTTTGTATTTGGCATGTTCCTATCTGCTGTTGCTAGGCACTTCCTTCCTAGTAGCATTTTGCCTTGTCTGGGTATTGATTGACCCATTGTTACCTCTTGGGTGCTTCTACCTGTGGAGCCTCATTCAAATCTACCTTCCCTTCCCTCTCTGGTAATTTTCACACCTGTCTGAAAACACCTATTCAATTTCCTAGATCTTGCTAAGTGATTGGTGAGCTTATCTGATAATATTAATTGGCAATAATGGACAAATGGGATTATATTATTAATATTCCTTCCAGATAATAATTTTACATTTCAATAGAATCTCCTTTGTCTAGGTCCAAAGTGTAGACTATTATGAGAAATCTCTGGGCCTCAGTTTCTTCACCTGAAAAATGAGGGCTAAGGGCAGACTAGATGGCTTATGAGGTCCCTTCTAGCCTACAGCTTATATCTATGATTTTATAAAGGAATTTTGAGGTACCTCCTGATACCAAAAATCCTATTAATCTACTTTAAATTAATCATCTAGCACTTTAAAAGCCAATTGCTTTTTGTTCTATCCTCAGAAGAAATGGACAAGAGCCAGCCTCCGTTTTCTCAACAGCAATCCTTCATACACCTAAAGACTGTTTGTTAAGAGAGCCTGTGGGCTCTCCTCTCAGATGAATAATAACCAGTACTTGTGGGGTTTTCTCAGGGGCCTCATTTCCCAGCCCTTTAATCATTCTCATTGCTCTCTACTGAAACTTCTCAAAGTACCCCAAGTCCCTCATCAATTGCAGACCTTGGTACTGCACTCAGTAATCCCTCATTTTATGAGTCTAATAAGGGGGAGATGTTCAAGTTGACTTTTACCTCATGATTCCTGAATGCTAAATTCATGTAATACCTTCCTGGATCAGACTTAACTTCTTTTAACAACTATACTTTATCATCAACTTGGGTTCTACTTAGAAATCTTATATTCCTTTAAGGTTTTTTCTTCCCATTGCCTTCTGCAAACAAAAATTGGCATTTAGAGGACTTATATGATTTCATGTTAGCTTTATAGGACTTAGAATTATCACAGCATGGGTAATGTCATGTTAGGAAGTGGGTCTTAGACATCCACAAGGAATTAAAGCAAACAAACAAACAAAAACAAAAAATGAGTCCACATTTCAATCACTATGGTGGGATGAAATTTGCAGTTACTTAAACATTGTTCAGTGTTTTATTTCTGCCTTAGTCAGTGAGTGCTATTTATGTTCCAAGTATAGATGTATGAAGGTGCAGGAATTCATTTATTATTCTCCATGCTCTGGGTTATCAGGGAAAAGAAAAAAAAAAGGAAGCCAAGCCTTAAGGTCAGGGTGGGGAGAGGTATGTCAGAGATGAAACTTAATACTTGTTAGGAAGTTGGGAAGTAGAGGAGGAAGGGGAGGTAAAGGACAGCTATGTACTTGGAGAGGAAACAACAATAATACCAACAGATTTGGAATTCTTTCTTTAGAAGTGTTAAATGCATGCACCAAGGAGGAAGAAATTGCTTGTCTTTCGAAAAAAAAATGATCAAATTGAGCCACAAAAACTATTGGCTGTGTTAAAGCCATAGTGTGGCAACAAGCCCAAAAGTCAAGTAATTAAGTGGCAACATGCCAAGGCAAAGGAAACAGAAAAATGCAACCCTAGACTCCTATTTTGGGGGCATAGAGCAGGAAAAGGACTGCGAGGTCAGAAGTCCTGCTCCAAAAGCCCCAGGGGAAAACATGAGCGGGTTGCAGGCCATAGAGGACCTTAAGAAGGACTTTAAAAATCAAATAAGAGAAGTGGAGGAAAAATTGGAAAGAGAAATGAGAAGGATGCAGGAAAAGTATGAAATGAGGGTCAGCAGCCTGACTGAGGAAAACACCTTAAAAAATAGACTAACTCAAATGGCAAAGGAGGCCCAAAAGGGCAATGAGGAGAAGAATGCCTTAAAAAGTCAGATTTGCCAGATGGAAAAAGAATCTCAAAAGTTCACTGAGGAGATTCATTCCTTCAGAGTTAGACTGGAGCAAATGGAAGCTAATGACTTTATGAGAAATCAAGATGCTGTTAAGGAGATCCAAACAAATGAAAGATTAGAAGGCAATGTGAAATATTTCATGGGAAAAACCACTGACCTGGAAAATAGATCCCAGAGAGACAATTTAAAAATTATTGGACTACCTGAAAGCCATGATCAAGGAAAGAACCTAGAAATCACCCTTCAAGAAATTCTCAAGGAAAACTGCCCTGATGTTTTAGATCCAGAGGGCAAAATAGAGGTTGAAAGAATCCACAGATCACCTCCTGAAAAGATCCCCAAAAGAAAACTCCCAGGAATATTATAGCCAGGTTCCAGAATCCCCAGATCAAGGAGAAAATACTACAAGCAGCCAGGAAGAAACAATTTCAATATTGTGGAAACACAATCAGAATAGCCCAGGACTTGGCAGCTTCTACACTGAGGGATGGAAGGGCATGGAATATGATATTCCAGAGGGCAAAAGAACTGGGAATGAACCCAAGGGTCACCTACCCAGCAAAATTGAGTATTTTGTTTCAGGGGAAAATATGGCCATTCAGTGGAATAGAGGACTTTCAAGCATTCTTGAGGAAAAAAAACCAGAGTTGAATAGAAAATTTGACATCCAGACACAAGAAGCAAGAGATGCCTGAGAAGGTAATCAGGAAAAGAAATCAAAAGGAACTTATCAAAGTTGAACTATTTACATTCCTATATGGAAAAGCAATAACTATGACTGATGATATCTTTCTCACTATGAAAATAATGGAAGAAGGGGGTGTGGTCATATGAATACATATGTGAATGTGTGTGTATATGGCTACAGTTATATATGGATAGAGGGCATAAGTTGAATTTGTTGGGAAGGGAGAATACTCAAGGGATGAAATTATGAGGTGAGAGAGGAAAGTGGCAAGAGGAGATGGGGAGAGACAGGGTAGTGTAAACTATCCCATGCAGAAGAAGCAAGGGAAGTGGTTGCAAAAGAGGGGGAGAATAAGGAAGGCTAAAAAGGCAAAACCACATTCACATTGAATTTGGTTCAGGGAGAAAATGACATACATACTTAATGGGATATCTCAACCTGCAGCAGGATAGGGGGAAGGGGGATGAGAGGAGGGATGATGGATGGGAGGGCATCCTTGGGGTGAGGGGAGGTTGGAAGTACCCACTATGGAAGAGGGACAGGATCATGTAGGGAATGGACCAGGTGGGGGGTGGGATGAGTGGGAGGGAATTATAAGCAGCCTTGTACAATATATCTACTATGATAATGTTTTGAATAGCTAGACATGTACAACATATACTGAATTACTTATCTCCCAAGAGGGAATGGGTGACTAGGGAGGAAGGAAATGGATCTGAAATTCGAGGTCTTAAGATTAAATGTTTTTAATATATATATATGTATATATATATATATATATATATATATATATATACACACTATTATTAATGCTCTTTTGCTTGTAATTGGGAGATAAGATGTGCAGGCATTGGGACACAAAGATCCACCTTCCTCTAATGGAAAAGTCGAAGGGGGTATGGGAGATGATATGGGAGAGAGCAGATTGGAGGAAGCGATATATTGGGGGACTGCTATTCTGGGAGGGTGGGTAGGGGAAAAACAGGGTGGGGAAATGATTGTAACTCAAAATCTTGTGGAAATGAATGATGTAAAACAGAAGTTAATAAAGCATTTGTTTAAATTTAAAAAAAAGGAATTAACAGCTTGGCATAAGAGGTACAAAAACTTGCCCTAGCAACAAACTCCCTGAAAAATAAAATGACTCCACGCAGTAACAAGAAATTTTAAAATAAAATTAAAAGACTGAAAAAATGTAAAAAAATTCAGCTGATCTGGAAAACATTGTGGAGGAAAAAATGAGCAATTATTAGACTGTTTAACTACAGGATCAAGAAAAGAGTTGAGACTTCACATTTAAAGAAATTTATAAAAAAAACCTGCTCTGAATTTTTAGAACGAGTGAGCAAAATAGTCACTTTTTTAAAAGAAATCCCAAAATGAACATTCCAAATTTCAGAGTTTTAGCTTAGTCTATGTATCTACCTCTGGAAACCCTCTTTCTATAGTTTCTTATATATAATTATATATAATATATATTCATATGGAAATATAAAATTTGACCTGAAAATTGTGAATTTTGGAATTTTCATTTTAGGGTTTCTTTCAAGAAGTGACTGGTGGTTCCCTATCTATCTACATAGACACACACATATATATATATATATGTGTGTGTGTGTGTGTGTGTGTGTGTGTGTGTGTGTATGTATTATACATATACATATATACCCATGTATGTATATATACACACACATACACACATAAATACACCCAAATATATGGGATTTGAATTCTTTCTGGCTTTCAAAAACAATTCCTGTATAAGGAGTCATCGTCAGAATCACACACTAGCAATAACTGCTACACAGGAGCACAAAACTTGGAATACAATATTCCAGAAGCCAATGGGTAAGGACGTTATCCAAGAAAAGCTTATGCATCAAAATTGAGTATAATGCAGGGGTGGGGGAGGGGGAATGGAAATATAATGAAATAGAGGACTCCCAAATATTCCTGATGCAAAGACGAGCTGAAAAGAAACATTGAAGTTCCTATACAGGTGTGAAGAGAAACATAAAAAAAGTAAGCCTGAATGAAAAATGGTAAAGTACTAAAAAAAAAAAAAAAGGATAAATTGCTTGCATTCTAATATGGGGAGGTTATCCACGTGTCCTCTCTGAAATCAATCATTGTATGGGTCACAGAGGGAGTCCAATTAGCCAAGATTTGGACATGCTTCTGTTATATATTGATGATCTTAAAAGAATGGAAAGAAAGATGAAGAGGAGTATACTTGGCAGGAGGAGCAGAGAAGAAAAAGATGGTTAGGGAAAATTATTTCACATAATCAAGGTGCATAAATATGCATCTATAAAAACAAGGAGGAGAGGATGGTTGGGCAGCTGACACTTGAACCTCACTCCTATCTTGACTGGTCAAAAGAAGGTAGAATGGATGCATGTTTACCGACAACTGGGTACAGAAATACATTTCAGTCAACCAGGAAATAGAAGGGAAAGGAAAGAAGGGGTAAGGGTTAATCAGAAGGAGGGCAAATTAAGGGAGGTATCAGTCCTAAGCAAAGCAAAGGCTAAGGATGTACAAAAATACTTATATCTTTGTGAGATGGTGAAGTACTGGAATCTAAGGGGGTGCCCATAAATTTGGGAATGGATGAACAAGTTAATGATATATAAATGTGTTGGAATAACTATTGTGTTGAACTCAAGTGTCATAACCAATCACAGTTCCAGGCACCTCCTGACAGAAAGGAGAAGGGCCCAAAACACAGAATGGGATTTTTTATTTTTGGATATGTCCAAGGAGGAAATTTATTATTTTTGAGTATAGAAAGGTTTTCTCCATCACTTTCTTAAGGCTAAATGAGAGGTATCAAGCTCCCTCATAACTTTAGGCTCAATCAGATTAAAAGGTAATTGGGAAGTGTTAATAAAATAAAGAAAAATATCATATAGCATATGTTCATTGTGAGTTTCTAAATCAATATATTGGGTTTGACACAACTGGTCTAGACAATCAACAAAACAGTAAATCACCCCTGATTTGTAGCATTTGATGATTTCTGAGATGTATGTAAATTCAATATTTAATTGGCTCAAGCCTGGAGCCATTTGGCTCCAGAACATTCCTGCCTAAAAGTGTCACATTTTGTTCCAATATCAAACTTAAACCATGACGGAACTGTCCTGACTTAGAATAGAAATAATTAGGAATAAACCTCATCTTCCAGAAGAGAAAATTGATGGCCAGGTCTGTCTCTGACAACAAAGGCAGAATTTGAACAAGAATGTTTTGTAGCTATGGGCTATCTTTATTTGTTATGAATCAAAAGTTGTTCGTTTAGAAGCTGTAAGTTACTTTACAAGCTTACTTTCAGGAATTTAACACAGTTTAGGAACTAAATACATTAAATAAGATGAGATAGTTGTGAGTATCTGGGGTATGAATGAAAAGGACAACAGCAAAGTAGAAATATGAATCAACAAGCCTTCAAAAGAAATTGGAATGAATAAAATCAAACAATATTTACTTAATAAGCAATTGATATTTCAAGTAAATATACTGCTTCCTTTTGGTGATTTGACTATTTTGTGTTTCACTCACAGCTTTCTTGTGCTTTTCAGCTTGTTCTATTACTTCTCTCTGCTGGGAAGCTGTGGGAATCTTATTTTGGCGACATTGCAGCTAATGATCAAGGGGATGAGTGAGTCATCACATGCTAGACATCATGATTTCTCTATAGAATTGTGAAAGTGAAATTTTAACCTGTGAAAGAAACCCAATTTACTTAAATGTGGATATTTTGAATTATTAACCCAGAAATGTCGAATATTTAAGAGGGAGACAATTCATTCTCTATGCATGATGCACATGTTTTATGGTCTTTGTTGTTAATTTAGGACATCTAAAAGGTGCTGAGCTTTCCTAGAAACCACAAATCTCTTCACTTAGTTGGATACCAAATTTAAATATGATCAGTAATGGGGCCTTGCTGACAGTCAGTCATCCCACTTCCTGCCTTGGTGTCTTAACAAAGTTCTCTCCTCACCTCTCCTGTAAATCCTTTCCCTTCCTAATCAATCCTCTCAGAATCCCTAGCTTCATTTAAGGCTCAGTTCAAATGTCATCTCCTAAGCTAGGTCATTCTTATTTCCTCACAATTATTACTTACCTAAATTATTTTGTATTTACATTATACAGATATTTTGTATTTATTTTTCTTAGTATATGTTGTTCCCCCAAGCCCACATAGAATGCAAACTCCTTGAGAGTGGGGATTAATTTCATTTCTGCCTCTGTATACACAATGCTCATTGTAATAGACACTGGTAAGTAGTAGGTGCTTAAGAAATGTTTGTTGAGTTGAAATGAAGGAAGCTTTTCTGCATCTCTGTTTTGTGGTCATCTTCTGTGTAGAGAACAACTCCAGATGGGGAAGAGGAAAGCCTTAAAGCCCTGACCCCCTTTGGTCGTTTGCCAAGGCTCCACAACAATAGGGCCACCTATGATTTGTGTTTGCAGAGTTCTTGATGAGGTCACCCAAGCTCCTGTGAGCTCAGGCCAGACTGTTGGGTGTTTCCAGAGAGGTCACTGTGTAGTTGTTACCTGGGAAGAATCTTCTGTCTTTTAGGTTGAGTGTCTCTTGAGATTCCCTGGATTTAAATTGTAAAAGGCTCCCGGCAGGAAGCTTTGGGACTGTCCAAACTGCCCGGATATAAGAATATCCCAGCTTCTTCTAGGATGACTGTTTTCAAGGTGGCTGCATACTTCACTTGGAGATTTTTGTGATTTATGCTGCAGCTTTAGCCTTCCCTAAATGCAGAGGGTTTGCCCTCTTAGGCTGGGCGCTTTAGACTGCAGCTTAATGCTGTATTCAGTTGGTTTTTCTTTTTATTTGCTCCCATGAATCCCTCAGTCTGATATGAGGTAGGTTGAAAATACAAAAATAAATAACTTAGGTTCCCTTCCTGGAAACAGAAGGTGGCTTTTAATCCTGTAATGCATTCTTCAGTCATTACTAGGCTTAGCGAAGAGAGAAGCCTTCAAAACAGAAAGCTATGTAATGATTCTGAACTGTGCATCGAAGGCAGAGTTAGCCTAAGAGCTTCCTAAAAGCAAGAGGAGGGGAGCTCATAAATATGTGGGTAGTTATTTATTACAAAATAAATTATGTATTGACACGAAAGATTACACCATAATTTTCTGTTCGAGATGTTGGGAGAGTAAATTGGTTTCTATCTAAAAGGTCACATGGAACGCTGGCTTTGTGTTTCTGCCATGACATTTGCCTTATTGTCATGCAGGTACACTCCCTCACCTTCATGCAATAACTGTCTCCTTTCACTGTGTTTACAGAAAACCCAGCAACTTTGTAGGCCAAATGACTCCCTGAATGGGAGCCCTGCAAAGCACTGACTCAAGGCAGAATTCTGCTTGTGGCATTCCCAGGTCAGCACAGCCATGAGAGTTTTCAATAATAGCCCTAAAAAGAAAAAAATGGTGGTGGACTCATAATTTACAATCATAGCAATTTAAGGTGTTTAGGCTGTTTAATTTCCCCCTTTTTAGCAAGCTCTCCATTGGTTGTCATCTACTGGTTCATGGCCAAGCTGTTTAATAGGGTGCACCTGAGCGATTCATTTCCTTAAGAGTTCCCCCCACCACTTCCATGTAGAAACAGCTCTGTGTTTGCATCCAAGCTATTTAACATTTGTACGGGGGAGGGGGGAAAGTGAGCTACTTTTGAGAGAATAGCCCAATTGACAAGCTGTTGTTTGGTTTAATTTCGCCTATTCACATTGTATTGCACCTGATTTGGGCTCAGAGCCCCACTGTCTCAGTGGGGAGTAGGGATGGGGTGGAGGAGAGAAATGTTTTAACCATTGTTGAGTGCTTTCCATGCACGATTTGGCAGGTAAAGGTTATCAGAAAAGTCAACACATGTGTGCTTAGAAAATAAAATGCTATACCTTCCCTTCTCTGGCTGGTACCTCATGGAGAAGGGGAGGTAAACTGGAAGCTGATGTGAAAATTTCTATCTTTGTTATATGGAATTATAAATATAATTCCTCTTCCAGAGATGCCCATGGCACAAAGGACATGCATTACTGGGGGAAGGAGAGATATTTTACTTCTGAATTCTCCTGAACCATTTTGTTTCTCCCATACAGTTGGTATATATTGCTGATTTGTTATTTGTGGCCATGCCATCTTCCCTGCTAGTTTATAAGCCATATGAGGACAGAAAGCATATCTTTGGGGTTGTATGCTGTAATCATATGCAAATGGGACCCCAGAAGTAGTTATGGGTAATTTTAAACTAAGTAACTGGAGTAGGGAGAAAAGACTGAAATCTGGGTAGCCAAGATATCTCCAAATTAGCAATTGTTTTAAATGTCTTCTTCCTCCCCAAAATGATTATATCCCTTTATGTTTTATATAGCCTTTTATCCTAACATAGTGCCTTTCTTTGCTTGTTTGTTTTTTTGGAGGAGTGGGCTTTTAAGGATAGTGATATGAACCTGTGGTTTCATCATAGGAAACTGGGAACTACCAAGGTGAAAATACCCTCTTATGATGTGAATAAACAACAGCCTATAACTCCTAGTCTCCCTATTGAGTTACTTGGGGGCACTGAGGTATTACATGACTTATACATGGTTGCATATATGTAATAGGCAAGTAGAGGCTAGCCCTAGGTTTAAGACCTGCTATTATATATGTTTCCACTTGAGAAGCAGACTTGGTGTGAGAACTTGGTTCCTTCCTACTTCAAAATAATACAGACATGCTTCCAAACCTTCTTCAGGGGAAAATCAGAAGAGAAATAAAATAGAATTTGGAAGATAAAGGAGATGGTATATGCTATATACTCATGGTTTCAAAGCAGAGAGTGTCAGTAGCAGAACCAGGACTGAAATGAAGGTTGGTTGGCTTGGGTACTTCCCCAGAATGGAGGCACCAGAAGGAACTCACCCATTGGAGATAAAGGTCAGCATCTTGGAGGGATATTCCAATATGACAAAGTTGCAGGGACAGATGTATGTTCCAGAATGAGGAAGTCTAAGGTACTGAAGAAAATTCCAGAGACATACAGGCTGGCATGGAGGCAATGTTTGTAAAGTTCAAAGTAGACACAGGAGAGGAATGGAGGTTGGCCCACTTGCAGACTGATCCTTAGTCATTTCCTGATCCTCTAGGAATACACTGCTCTGTATTTCCAGAGCAAACAGAACAAGATAGGAACCTTTACTATTTAGAGTAAGACAACATATATGAATATGTCAACGAAGAATAACCTAGGTTAAAGAAGTCCACTTGTAGCATAACCATAGTTATTTTTAGTATATTGGGTAAGCTCCTCCCTCTCCCCTTCCTATAATGCATTGTGCAAACAGCTTGAAAAATACCCAGCAATCATTTCTTTTAAAGACATTCAGACAAGGGCCAAAGAAATTGCTAGTTGGGAAAAAGGAAAACTTCAGACTTTAGGATACAAGGCCCAGTGGTGGGAATGACTGAGATTCATGGATAACCCCAGCTAAGAAGGTTCCAAAAGTGTGAGGAAGCAGGGCCAAAATAGAACCTATAAAGAACTAATCAATATTAAGATGAAGTGGATCAAGGGACAGCTCTTGATTCCGTCCTATCCCCTTTAGATGGACTTCAGGTTATTCCCAGTACTACCCTGCCTCTTCCTAGGAACCCTGCCCACCTTGCTGTACCATCCAGATACAGCTTGGACCTCTTGCTGAAGCAGACCCAGCACCCTGCTAGAATTCCTCAAAGCCCGGTGATTTGCCAATACCCACACCAACAACTATCCTACCACCCTTCACCACCCCATGACTGCCCTGTTCTGGAGCCCTGACTACCCTGCAATGGAATTGATGTTGCTGAATACATCACTTCCTACCCCCTGAAGCAGACACTAGAACTCTGAAAAAGCCCCTTCTACCTTCACTGCAACTTTGACGAATCCCAGGACCCCTTACTAGGACAGTTCCTCAGACAACACACCCCTACTTCTAACCCCACCTGTCCCCAAGCCGCAGCCCCACTGAACACTGCCCACATGCAGAAGCAGACCCCATGGGCCTCTATTATGTTTTCAGTTCTTTGCTACACTGTTGCTATCATTTTTCAACACTTGATCATTGCTGAAAACCTCTGGGGAGGCAAAGAAAACCAACAGGGTTCCAGCTCCCACACTGGGGTTCCAAGCAGGCCCCTGTTGGTCTTCCCTCTCATTCTGCTCTGCCACTCAGCTCAGCAACCCTCCCTGGCTCTGTTAGTGCAGTTAAAATGGACCAGATTGACAAGCAAACTGCTCTGGATCTGCAGTGCAAGCTTCCCCAGGCAATTCTTCCCACGGATCTTAACTGTGTTCTACAGGGATAACCTCATGGGAGTCAGTGAGTCACACCACTTCAAACAGCCTCGTTCATTTCATTCCCTCCATGAAAGTTTCTGCCTCCAGCATCAATCATGATGATCGCTTCTGGTGACATGTGGACATCAGCATTGGACTCCCAATTCATTTTAGCTTAGGCCGCCCATTCAGAATAAGGGAATATTAACTTTTCACTCTAAGCTTCTGTGTAGTTCTAGTGAGTGAGTTGGAGTTGAAAGGATTCAGATCTTTTTTTTTTTTTTTTATCAACCACCTGGGATAGACATTATTAGATTTAGAAAAGCTATAGATTTTCTTTTTTGAGGTTTGAAGATTTAAAACCTTCTCAGTAATACATTTGCTTTTTTTTAAAAGAAGATTTCTATATTCACCTAAAAGCACAATATAGAAACTTCCCCCAGGCTCCTGTTGATCTTAGGTAATTTGTGTAGTTGACCAACTTTCTTTTCTACCTCCTATTCTTGGTCCTCTACTTCTAAAAAACCTCTTAAGAACTCACCAGTTTTTGATTAGAGTATTTGGATAATTCAAGTAGGTGCTTCCTATGTGCCAGACGATGTGTTACGTGCTAAAGATTAAGGCCTCAGGTAGGAAGTATAAGAAAAGGCCAAGTCAGTAGGTCGATCTATAATAATTACATGTTAGATAGTGTAGGGGAGAGATAGAGAGGAATAGGGAAAGAGAAAACTCCAGAATTTTGAAAGGGAGAATGCATAATTACCCCAGCTGAGGGGCAGAGGTAACAGAGACATGGACAGCATATGAAAACTCTGTCCACTCATTCATTTCATCATGTGCAGTTATCTCATGTTCATAATCAAGTTCCTCTTTTTCTTTGGACTTGACTCATTATTTCAGTTGTGATGAGGAATCTTACTCTGCCAATAAAGACCTCTACTTTCTCATTGCCTTATGGTCTTACAGAGCCATCTGGGACTCTGAGAAATTTAAATAGCTTGCTCTGGGTCAAATAGTCAGTCTGTGTCTGTAGCAGGACTTAGACATAGGCCTTCTGACTCCCAAAACATTCCTTTAAAAAAAACCCTGCATTCCTCTGCTTGGCCTTAGCTCTAAAAACCCAAGTACATTTACCTAGATTTTACAAAGGGTCTTAATTTTAATGAAAAGGTATGCTTTCTTTCTTTGGATAACTTCCAGTTTATATATTTTAAAGCTTGTTTGATTTCTTTAGGATCTACTGGTGAGCTTGAAGTATTTAGGACTATTGTTTAGGAAAACATTTATTGTAAGCAAGGACACATTATAAATTAATTAGCTGACTGACTACCAACCAACCAATATTTGTTGAGCACTCATTGTGTAAAAGGTATTGTTAGATATTGGAGGAGTCAACAAAGTATCAAACAAGGCTCCTTTCCAAGAAGTCATGCTCTGATAAGAGTTGTGAGATAGCTTGGGCACTTTAGAATGTAAGCTCCTGGAGCGTAGGGACCATTTCATTTTTATTTTTATATCTCCTGTATCTAACCACATGCCTGGCATGAAGTAGGCCCTTAAGTGAGTTTTTTTTGAATTGTACTACTAGTTTACCTGACAGATCTGTGGAGAGGGGAAGACTTTAGGACCAAACAAGAATTAGAGAGCATTATAAAATGCAAAATGGATAATTTTGATTACATTAAATTGAAAAGCTTCTGCACAAACAAAGCCAATGTAACCAAGATCAAGAGGGAGGTGGGAAATTGGGAAAGAATTTTTACAACCTGTGTCTCTGATAAAGGACTCATTTCTAAAATTTATAGAGAATTGAGCCAAATCTATATGAATACAAGTCATTCCCCAATTGAGAAATGGTCAAAGGATATGAATGGGAAGTTTTCAGAGAAAGAAATTAAAGATATCTATAAGCATATGAAGAAATGCTCTAAATCACTATTAATTAGAGAAATGCAAATCAAAACAACTCTGAGATACCACATCTCTCCAGTCAGATTGGCCAAGATGACAAAACAAGAAAGTGACAAATGCTGGAGAGGATGTGGGCAAATTGGAACGCTAATACATTGCTGGTGGAGTTGTGAACTTATCCAACCATTCTTGAGAGCAATCTGGAATTATGCCCAAAGGATTATAAATAATTTCATACCCTTTGACCCAGCCATACCACTCCTAGGGTTATATCCCAAAGAGATCATAGTAGTGGGAGGAAGAACCATATGTACAAAAATATTTTTAGCAGCCCTTTTTGTGGTTGCAAAGAATTGGAAACTAAAGGAGTGCCCATCAATTGGGGAATGGCTAAACAAGTTGTGGTATATGAATGTAATGGAATTTTATTGTGCTATAAGAAACGAGGAGGTGACTGATTTCATAATTACCTGGAGAGACTTATACAAACTGATGCTGAGCGAGAAGAGTAGAATCAGAAGAAATTTGTATACAATCACAGACATACCATATCTGTGACGACCAACTATGACAGACTGGACTCTTTTCAGGAATGCAGTGATATAAGTTAATCCCAAATGACTCAAGAAAGTGAGAAATGTGCCATCCAGAGATATAACTAGAAAGAACTGAGCCTGAATCCTGATGGAAGCAAACTAAATGATCTTGTTCTTCTCATTGTTTGGTTGTACTTCTTCCTTACCATCTGTCATCCCACCTAGTACAATATGCCTTTGTAATTGGAATAATGTTTAATATGAATGCATTTGCAGACCCTATACTGTACTATATGATGTCATGAGGGGAGGGGGAGGGAAGTAAAGGAAATTTGAAAATCAAGGAACTATGGAATTGAATCTTGTCAACTGAAACTAAACTAATAAATTAATTTAAAAAAAAATAAGACAATCTACGCTAAGTGACAAATAAGAGAGATAATAGGTATTACAGTAGCTCAGAAATAGGAGAAATACTGTGGATCAGTACAGACAAAGGAAGGCTGAATTGAGATGAGATTTCAATTGGCCCTTGAAAGATGGGTAGGATTTAGGTAAATGTGAGGAAGAGTAAGGACATTTAGGAATAAAACTTATCTGTTTCTCAACTATAGATAGTAGGGAATTATGAATTCGATATTTATTGTAGACGTGTATTATGGAACAAATGCAGCCTCCAGTATCACCCTTAAATAAACTTTGTGCTGCTTTTATAAAATCAATACATACTATTTAAAGAACAACAAGGTTCTTAAAAGTTAATGTATATGAAAAATAGCAGAGGTAGGAATGTTTATGATATGGTTGAGGAGTAGTGAAGATGCTAGGCTGCTACAGCAGAGATTATGTATAAGAGAATAGTAACAGATGAGCTTGGAAATGGAGATTGGAGCCATATCATATGACCTAGACCTGGAAGGGGCCTTAGCAGGTTATATAGTTCAACTTTTTCATTTTTCAGTGGTCAAAGAGCATTTCAGCAACTTGCTGAAGAACACAGAATAAAAGTTGGGACAGTAGAAGACTTTGACTATAAGAGCTAGAGATGCAAAGAAAGGCAAAAGCAGTCTCTGTTCTTAAGGAATTCACAGTTTAATGGGAGAGTCAATCTGGTCCTCAGTTTTCTCATCTGTAAAAATGAGGGGGATTGTACTAGAAAGTCTGTATAGTCTTTTTCTGTTAAATCCATGAGCCCATGAAAAATGGCATTTTAGGTAGAGTAAAATGACAGAGCTATGCAGAGAACTGGAGAAGGGACTGGCAACAGGGAAACCATTAAGAAGGCTATTGTAATGCTCTAAATTTTGAGCTAATGACATGGTAGGACAAATAGTTGGGAAAGAAAAAGGAGAGATGAATGCTAATGAATTTTACCAAGGAGTCATCAGTAGACTTGTTTATTGATTATGGTGGTGGGCTCAGCATCAGAGAGCTGGAAGACAAAATTGCTTTAAGGTTCTAAACTTGGGTAACTAGAAAAATGATGATACCATAAGAGAAAATGGGGAGTTCAAAGAAGGAATAATCTTTTTGGGAAAGATTATAAATCCTATTTTGGTCATATTTGGAACAATATCAGTCCAAAATAGGGAGAAATGTCTAGACATCATTTGAAAATGTAGAACTTGGAAGAAAATCAGGGCAAGATATAAATTTGAGTGTTAACCATATGAAGATGTTATCTGAAGTCATATGAATAAATAGGAGTTCCAAGAGTAACACTATATATAGAAAAGGGCAAAGGTCAAGGACAAACCTTTAGTGTATACCCATATTTAGAAACTTGGAGAAAGAGGATTCAGCAAAGAAGATTTGGTTGCAGGAGGGAAAAAGGACCAAGATATTATATTAGCTAATATAAGACTAGAGGAAATTTGAAGAAGAATGAAGTAGTCATCAGTGTTCTTTGTGATAATATCTCTACCTAATAAACTGGGTTGGAGTGGGCAAGAATAAGTTGAATTGTACCTATCCCATGTACTTTTTTGTTTATGATTATTGAAAAATCATTTAGTCTATGACATCCATTTCCATGAGGAGCAGCCTAAGCAGGGGCAATGATTCTGCTCCATGTAATTGAGAAGGGGTTTTGTAATGAGTAATTGAGGACAATGAAAGGGACTTTAAAGCATGTTTCAATTTAGGAATTGACTGACCAAAGAAATGCCAGGAAGACGTGAGGGGTAAAAGAAAAATAGTGGCAGTTTTGACCACTTGGTACTGAGAGTTCAAAAGACTAGTAATGCAGGCAAAAAGACTGAACACTAAAGAGACCAAGGCCTTGAACTTCAGTTCTGACAGAGTCAGATACTTATTTCTATAGGAAGCCTCTTCCTCTTCCAACTTGGAATCTAACTACTACCCGGGCCCCAAACACGAGTTCAGTTGGGTCCTTGGAGACTCAGATCTCCAATTCCAACTCATCACTGCAACCACCTATTGCTTGCTTAGGGAGAGGCCACTCACATAGATCCTGTCTTTTTCCATCTCAGGAACCTAAAAACTGAAAAAGGTTACTGGATTTGTAAGTGGGGTCTCACTGATAATTTTCAAAGGAGAAATTTTTTTAAATTGAGATTTTGCTTTTTACATTATTAGAATTTCTTCCACAATACCTCCCTCCACATAATATATTCAAAAGAAAAATAAAGGAAAAAGAGGAAGAGAATGGAGAAAAAGACTTGCAAAACTGATCAATACATCAAAACAGTTAAAAAATATATGTAATGTATCATACCACTACAATGAATTTGATTAGGAATGTCTTCTAGTATCTTCTTTTGAGGCATTATTTTCTTGGTAATTTTGCAACATTCACTTTTGATTAGTTTGTGGTCATACTTTTCATTTATATTGTTGTAGTGGTGTATATTTATTTTCTTGGTTCTGCTTCCTAAATTCTGCATCAGATCATGTTAGCCTTTTCATGCATTGATGTATTTATCATATTAATCATTTTTTAAAGCACAACAGTATTCCATTACAGCCATGTGTTTAGCCATTCCCTAACCAATGGACATTTACTTTATTTCCAATTCCTTGGTATCACAAAAAGTGTTGATATAAATAGTTTGGTTTTTTGGGGGCCACTATCTTCAAATCAGTGACTTCCTTGGGGCCTAAGTCTAGTAGTAAAATCTGTGTCAAAGGGCATAGACATTTTGATCACTTTATTTGAATAATTCCAAATTGTTTTTCACAATGGTTATACTGACTCTGCTTCATAAACAATGTATTAATGTTCATTATTTCTTATAGCACAGTGATATTCCATCATGATCATATACCACAAGCTTTTAATTTAATGTAATCAAAATTATCCATTTTACACCTACCTTTTCTGTCTGCCTCTTGTTTATTCATAAATTGTTTGCCTTTCCATAAGTCTGATAAGTAATATGTTCCATGTTCTTCTAATTTTCTTGCAATATTTCTCTTTATAGAACTGCATGAAATAATGAGGAAGGAAATGAATAGAACCAAGAAAACATCATATACTGTAACAGCAACATTGTTTTAAAAATGACTTTGCGTGAATAAGTCATTTTGACTTTTTTAGATACCCAAATTAACTATAAAAGGCATATTAAGAAAGATGCCAGGGGCGGCTAGGTGGCGCAGTGAGTAGGAGCACCAGCCTCGGAGTTGGGATGACCCGAGATCAAATCCGGCCTCAGAAAATGAGCACCCACACACAAATAATGACTAGCCGTGTAACCTTGAGCAAGTTACTTAACCCCAATTGCTTTAAAAAAAAAAGATGCCATTTGCATTTAGAGAAAGAACTGATAAATGGTAGTATGTATAGAATAATTTTACACACACATACATATATATATATACATATATATACATGCATACACACATATATAAAATCTGTGTCTAATGGTAGCCATCTCTAGGGGGGAGGGAAGGAAAACAAAGGAAAAAAAAGAAATGTACATGATAACTTCATTATATATTTAAAAGGAATAGAAAATTATACATAATAGATTTGTAGTTTCATGTACAAATCTTTTTTATTTTTATTATACTGTTATAGAAATGTTTGTTTTATTCCACAAATTTTTATACTCATATCATTTTTATTATACTGTTATAGAAATGTTCGTTTTATTCCACAAATTAAAAAAAGGTATTAGTGTGTCTATCTTCTTATGATTCCCTCGTCCCCCAAATGGACTATTTTCATCTTTTAACATCTTTTGGGGCAATATTAAGAGTGTGAGATGAAACTTCAGGTTTGCTTTGATTTCCATGATTCTCATTATTAGTGTTTCATATGATTTTAATAGTTTTCAACTCTTCTTTTGAGAACTGTTACTTCATATTTAAAGGAACAATTTCAGTAGAATTTTGATGGCAGAACTCATATTGAAGAAGTTCAAGAGAAGTTAAGGATGGAAATGAAGTGGTAGATTGCTAACACATAACGCTTGATCTAGAGATATTTAGGAACGAACTAGAGAGAAATAAGATAGTTGCTTGAAGGGATGGCAAGGTGTAAGTGAAATCTTTTTTCCTTGAAGGCTAGAAGAGCATGCATTTGGGAGGGGTATGGGAGGGAATGAAACAAGGAGAATATGAAGACTTTTTGGAGATTACATTGAAGTAAAACATATAACATTGACCCTTGAAACTAAAGAAAGTCTGGAAAATGGTTTTAGAAAAGTATTTGTCTCTATGGGTGGTTTGTACAATGAAAGCAGCTGCCAAGAGCCACATCATACTTTGAGAGACTGGAAAGGAAGAAGCATTTAGGTAGTTACTGTGTGCTAGGCACTGTGCTATTTACAAATATGACCTCATTTAATACTCATGCCAACCCTGTGAGGTAGGTGCTCTTATTGTTCTCATTTCATAGTTGAGGAACCTAAGGAAGGCAGAAGTTGAGATTTGCCTAGGATCACAGAGCTAGGAAGTTTTGGGGGCTGGATTTGAACTTTGGTCTTCCTGATTACAGGCTTAACATTCTATCCACTGAGCCACTTAGATGGAAAATAAGGTTATGATGCTAACCAGCCAGGCTGGTTATCTCAACATGCTACTTACTAATCACATGATGACTCAAAATTTCATTCTATTCCATGTCTTGGATTTATTTGCAAAGATCAGCTTCACCAGATCAGTTTAGCGTGGATTTTAGAACAACCCACTGGGTTACATATATATATATATATATATATATATATATATATATATATATATATATATATATATATATATATATATATATATATATATATATATATATATATATATATATATATATATATATATATATATATATATATATACTATTTGTATAGCCATATAACAGAAGCTTCAAGGCAAGGTTTTGGTAAAAATTTTCTTGAAGTAGGCAATCATACTTTTTCTGTCATTTGCCAATTGCCTCCTCTGAAGATAAGGGGCACATTCCAGTGCTTTGTCTAGAGCACTTATTATATCCAGAGCCCACATAGCTGGATTACCTGGATTAAATGCTACTGTGAAGGGACGCTAGAAATTCATTTGTAGATTCCCCTGTGGGTAGCAAATGGATATGAGTGGAAGACTGAAGAGTAGAGAGGTAGGGGTTTACTTTTAGCATCTGTTTGAGTATTGGGGAGTGGTAAAGATATGGAGCTGCTAACGTAATGGCCCACTTGGTTTCTAGGCCATTTCAGTCATGCTTCAGGCTAGTTGTAGGCGCAGTCTCCCTCCCAAAGGGAGAACTTGGCTCTCAAGCATAGCCATTTGGCAGGAATACTACTGCAGGACATATCAGGGGAGCACTTGGCTGGCAAGCTTACTGTCTTCTTGGGCTGACTCTTTAATAGCAGATGCAAGAATGATCATCTGGAGCCTCTGCTTCAGACTCACAACCATTTTAACACATGTCTGGCAAGAGGGTTGTAGATGTATTCCAGGCCTCAGAAAAACTACTAAAAGCCTGATTAAAGGAAGGTCAAACTGGTGACTTACTCTTAAGTTCAAAGCTGAGCCCAGTCAGTTTGTGTATTTCCAATTCCTGTCCTCCTGTGTCTCAACCATGCTGCAAAGGGATCGAGTTTATTCAAATGACAGTATTGTAAGAATAATAAAGCCCTGTTGAAGTAGGATAGATGCCCTTGGACCTGGCTGTTGAAGTTAGAATGTCTAGTATCTTATATTCTCTATGGAGAAAACAATTAAAGCTATCATTGCCCAAAGATACTGTTTTGGAGCAGCTGTCAATGTTTGGTGAGCTCTTTCTGATAACATGAATTCCTTTTTTAAGGGGCATTAAGAGTAGTAAGAAGATCATGTGGCTGGATCATTGGGAATTCTGCAAAGATGAAATTTCCTGTCACCTCTGCTGGAGATCACATGATTAGTGGATGTCATAGTACAATTTAGGAGAGAAAATAATTTTTGATCTCGATTATCAAGAATAGTATGCTATTTATTATATCATCATAAGAGCAGTAGGTTATGCAGCCATAAAGATACAGAGCAGGCATGAAGCAGATTTTTTTATGTATCAATGTTAACATCTTCTGTATCTATGGATAACAGGTTCTCAGGTGCACTGCTGAGTATGTCACTGAAAGCCCAGTGGAGTTAAGTGTACAAAGTCAGTCTGAGCACATGCTGTAATGGATTTGACCTCAAAGAGCACTACAAAGAGAAATTGCAGATAACCATCTGAACTGACTTCTGAGGTTTGTATCTCTGACTCCCAGGATATGGAGAGAAAAGAGAGATAGATGGAACAGATCAGAATGAACAGCTCAGAGATAAGAGAATGACTATATGCCAAGGCATTTTTTTAAAAAAGTAAATAAACTAAGATAGCAAGTGATTCAAGAGGCAATTCTTTTACCTTTTGGCCCTAAATTATCATTCAGATGTATAGTCAAAAAATGACCAGGGCAAGTTAAAATGACCTTATCCCATTAACAAGTATGCAAAAGAAAAGACAGAGAGCTACTATGTATAAGAAATTAACTGAGACCCAGAGAATCTTAGGAATCATTCAGTTCAAATGCCTATGAGGGTGAAGGAATCCCCTTTGTGATATCTAGTTTCTGTTTGAATACCTCTAGTTAAAGAAAACTCACTACCTTATGATTTTGGTTTTTTTTGCTTTTTGGAGGGCAATTGGGGTTTTAAGTGACTTGCCCAAGGTCACATGGCTAGTTTTTGTGTTAAATGTCTGAGGCCGGATTTGAATTCAGGTCCTCCTGACCCCAGGGCTGGTGCTCTATTCACTGTGCCACCTAGCTGCCCCCCTTATGGTTTTTTTTTAATGGTATAAAGAGAAGACAGTTTATGGACAGCAAAAAACCCCAAATCAAAAAAAAAAAGACAAATTAAAGAATATACAAAAACCAATATGAAAAAGGTTTGCTTTTGTTTTTTAAAGCTTATCTGCTATAATGGCATATGTACTGATTCTGAATTCAGAGGACTTTGGTTCAAATCCTGCTTCTGATACTTCCTTAAATATATGTGTGACCTTGGCTCAGTTTCTTCATCTTGAAAATGAGCTGGTGTGATTAGATGGACAGTATCTATGATTCTTTTATCCAAGGGAGTGTTTATAAATGTTTAACAATTAACAACCAACTCTCCAAAAAAGTATTCATAACATACTTTTAAATTTAATCTTCATTTTTCAAATTTTCTCCATCAACTTCTTAAGTCTAGACAATGAACAAAAACATAAATCAAACCCTGACTTGTAGCTGATTTCCTGCTGATTTTTTGAGGTATGAAATGCACGTGATGAAAATTTAACAGTTTACCTGAGCTAGTTTGAGTGGGCTCAAGTACACTCTTGCTTTGATACTATGAACATATGTTTATGTAGATGCATGCATTGATGCGAAAATGGACACGTTATCTAGAAGATAAGCACTTTAATATTTTTCTCACTGATGATGATAGATTTATACTGATCTACCCTCATTCTCTTGCCCATTTCCATGGTAAGGAAACAAATATGATGTGAGACAGCTGGGTAAGTTGAAAGCAAGGTTTGGGACCCAAGAACTGATTAAAATAAAACTACCTAGGCATCAAACTTGTGACCTTGAGCTAATCATCTAAGTCTCCTAGAACAATTTGCCCCAAAGCAATGAGCTAACCAGCTACATAGTGTCTCTCTCTGTGTATATGTTCTTTGTGTCTGTCAGAACACATACACATTGTCAACTGCATCAAGTCACAAAACCTGAGAGGTGAAAGGGAATTCCAGTTAGTCCAAGTGGTACCTGACCAGCAAGTTGCTCTATGGAATTCATCAAAGTAATCATTTATCTGCCACATAAAGATCTTAAGTGACTAGAAGTTCATTACAGCTCAGTGAAACTCATTCTACTTTTGAATATTTCTAGCTGTTTTTTTTCCTCTTATTAAGCCCAAGTTATCTATTCTGCAGATGCTACTCATGACTCCTACTATGGCCCTTTGGAGTCAAGTAAAACAAGTGTAATCCCTCTTGTTTACATTGAAGGGCTGTCATGGGGAAGAGATATGATACTTATTCTGCTTGGTCTTGGAGGGCAGAGTTAGGACCAATTATAGCAACTTGTATTTATGTAGTACTGGGAGGCTTAAAACATTATATATAATCACTTTATCTTCAAAATGCTGAGATATAGATACTACAGGTGATAATATCTACATTTACAAAACTTTCACTAAAACAGATTTAGATGACTTGTTTGTGGTCACACAGCTATTAAATGTCAGAGATGAGATTTGAACATGGGTTCCTTCTGGATGAATGAAGTATTTATTAAGTACTTACTATTTACAAAGCAGAATACTAAGTGCTGAGGATACAAATACAAAAGCAGAGAATCTACTCTCAGGGAGCTTACATTCTGTTTTTGGGTGACAATACATTTGGAATGTTTGAGCTGCAAGTCAGATGGAAAGGTCCCATGATCCTTAGGGTGCAATAGCAAAACAGATGTTAATGCATCTTTAAATGTCATTTTCATCAAGTGCTAATGTTAAATTGACAGTATTTGACAATTTGAAGATGACTTCACTGATATTACTGAAAAGATTCCTAAAAGTGGTTCAAACTCTGAGCATTTAAAAAAACAATAACAAAACCAAAACTGGTGATTGGTTGATAACCAATGATAATGGTCCTGGAGAACAGATAATAAAACAAATCTTCCTCATAGGAAAAGCACAAGACCGTACTTGCATAGACTTTTTTGAAAAGTGGAAGTCATAAGGAGGCCTATTTTGGCTCAACATAGAGGAAAAATTAAAAATCTGAGCTGTTTAAAAACTGAACTTGTTGATCCAGAGGCAAAGAGTCATTGGAGGCTTACAAGGTGATCACTAGGTGATCACTTTTTGGGGATACTATAGAACAACTTCACAATTTGTGGAAGGGTTTGATTAAGTGGTCTAAAGAGATTCCTCTACTTTTACCATTCTATGATTCTCTGGCATTTATGTTTCAAGGTGAAACTCACTTAAAGTAATTTTGGCAGCTGATTCTGAATCAGAAAATTAAAGAACTTTAATGGCTTTGGAAGACTGAGAAAAGTAATGAAACTTGTTCCCAATTGGCTAAGAATTTGCTTAGTCAAGTCAGAGATAATAGTCCAAATGATTTTGAAAGGCCCTAATTAGTTTACTCATAATTAGATAGTGCTGATGGTCACATTTGTAGTTATGTGCTCCTCTACACAAATAGGTACATTCTCTCTCTCTTTCTCTCTCTCTCTCTCTCTTTCTCTCTCTCTCTTTCTCTCTCTCTCCCTCCCCATCTCTCTCTCCCCCTCTCTTCCTCTTTCTCCCTTTTCCCCCTCTCTCCCTCCCTCCCTTCCTTCCTCTCTTTCTCTCCCATATACATGTGATAACATATAAATATACACATACATACACATATGTATCATTCCTTGGTTGTTTTTTTTTTTTGAGGGCAATTGGGATTAAGTAAGTTGCCCAAGGTCACACAGCTAGGTTTTTGTTTGTGTGTGCATTAAGTGTCTGAGGTTGGATCCAAACTCAGGTCCTTCTGACTCCAGGGCCAACGCTCTGCTCACTGCGCCACCTAGCTGCCCCATATGTATCATTCCTATGCATATATCCATATATACATGAATGCACTGTATATAATGGGAAATATCTGAAAAAGAAGTCGAATAAATAAACTAAACATTCTTTCATGCTGATTAAACTCATTGATATTTTCCTGTACCTCCCCAAGTTAAAAACATTTTTCTATTTATAAGGATATCAGATATATATTAGTTTGATGGATTAGACTAGTGCTCTGATTTCTTTTTCCTCTTGGAAGAATTGCATTTGATAACATTGGGAAGACTGGAATATTGTATGACATTTTTGAGAATATTTATTACTACCTAGAAAAATATGATGGGAATTTATTCTTACAGGTGTCAGACAGTGTATATGTGATTAGAGCTACTGGACCCAAAAGTGATTTCTGAATAATGCTTCAAAAATGCTCTGGCATGGATTTTATTTGTATAGTCAGGAACCCACTGATGGCACCCTTTAGAAAATGTTCCTTGACATTATCTTTCTTGGCTTATTCTCCCCCTTTCCCACTTCTTAGGTATCTTTCCATTTCTCAGGAATGAAAAATATAACAACTGTCATAAGATCTGTACTATGGAAGCCATGTTTCCAACCTCAAGTCATGATGCCTCCATTATAATTCAAATCCAAATGGCAAGGCACATTATGTGATAGAACTGGAATAGAATACCTGCACTTAGAAAAATAAAACAGATATAGTAAATGGCAGGTGTGAACATGAAAATGATCTTATATAATTGTCAACAGAACTGCATAAGCCAAATGAATAGGAAACAAAAACAACCTACCTCTGCAAAAGCTGGTATCTTCAAAATTAACTTAATTTTCTGCCAAGCATCATTACCTTCATTGTTATAATTTTTATCATCATTGTAATAATTTTTTCAACATTAGATTTTCAAGGTGAAGGCTAATCTTCTGGCAATAGTTTTCAAAACACATTATTTCTCTTCCTTCATGTTGTCAATGTTTACCTTTTCCTTCTGAGCAGCAGTCCCAGAGCTACAAATATCTGAACCCAAATTGGAACTCATTATAAGTTGGGCTTTCTTTGAAAGTTCTTCCTTTTGTTGTATGGAGCCAACCAAACTGAGCAGAGCGGCATGATCCGTCTAGCACTGTGAAGTAGGAAATCAGAGCATTTGAACACTATGCATTTTCCCAGTATTTCCCTATGTCAGAGCCCCCTGAGTTAAATGCATCCATGCAGTTCCACTGAGAAAATTCAGTGTTCAATAGCACTCAGAGTTTTTTGTTTCCTACCCATGGTGAGGAGGCTTAGAAATTTCATTATAAAACACAGAGGGATAAAATGGTTCAAGAGCCTTTAAAAGACATTAGAGTCATATAGAAGGAAAGTTTTTCACCCCTCCATTATGTATCCCTCCCCCCTTCATTGCTTATGTTTAGTTCAGTAATAAATGGTGGACTTTGGGAAGAGGACCTGTGATTTCATCCCTCTAAGGAACTCCAGAAGAAGCTTCCTTTATAAGTACACATTGGTATCTACTTTACAATTTGTAATCTTAGAGCATTGTTTGGGGGCACTGATAAATTTAATGACTTGCCCAGGTTCTGTTATCTGGTAAGTGTCAGAGGTAGGATTTGAATCTACAGCTTCCTGACCCATAAGAATGATGTATTGGAACCATCTCATACTGGTTACTAAAAACACTTTGTTAAATTTTAAGTGTGAACATTTACACCTTGGAAAAGCAAACGAATGAATGAGGGTTCAATTTATTATTTTGTTGATTGTCTAAACTTTAAAAAGTGATGAATAAAATGTCAATAACATAGATTAAACTTTTTATTTATTTTATTTTTAATTTATGGAATAAAACAAGCATTTCCATGACACAGTATAATAAAAAAGATGATGGCACATGAAACTGCAAATATATTATGTATAACTTGCCATTCCTTTTGAATATATAACGTTATCATGTAAATTTCTTTTTCCCTCTTTTCCCTTCTCTTTCACCCTAGAGATGGCTACCATTAGACAAAAATATGTATATATCTGTAAAATCATTCTATACATACTTTTAGTTATCAGCACTTTTTCTGTATGCTGTAATGTTAATGGTAGTTGAAGATCTTCCCTGTTCAATGATAGGCTTGTTTTTCAGGAAGACCCATACCTTTTGTTACTTTGTAATTAGGCAGTGGGTCACAAAGGTGACTAGAAGCCATGTCTGTTGATTTGTGTTATTTTCTCTATCTGTATTTTTTCTGCTTGTAATTTCTGTTCATATTTTCTCTGAAGTTTAGGGTACTGACTCTTCCCCTTGAACTAAGTGAATGACATATATGTATATATCTATATCTATATAAATATATATACATGCATATACACACATGTATGTATGTATATGTGTGTTCATATATATGAACCAAGTGAAAGATTTTATATATATATATAATTATAAATATAAATATATATGTAATTAAAGCAAGATTGTGGACCCCCTTTAAAGTTGCTTTCCTTTAGGAAAGCAGATCAAAGAACCTGTGCTAGCAGCCATCCTGGGTGCTTGTTACAGATACAGATAGCATCTTTCTTCAAATTAACCTTAAAAGTGTATTGTTAGCAGATTCATCACTCCCCCATGAGTTGTTAAACATTTAGGAGCACATCCCTAGATACCAGGTCTCTCTTCATCAGACTATGCTATCCCTGATGTGTATCAATGACTTAATTAAAAGGATACAGGTGGAACTGTCCCCAGTTTTAAAAAATAATCTAAGTAAGACAAACTTTTAGGGTAGGCTTGTACAATGGAAAGAATCTTGGATTTGGCCTCATAAGAACTGAGTTTGAAACTTTGCTATGCAATTTACTATGTTGTTGACTTTGGGCAAATCTTTTCACCTTTCTGTGCCTTGGTTTCCTTATCAGCAAAATGAGGGGATTAAACTAGGTTTTCTAAGCTTCCTTAGAGCTCTAAGTTTTTGCTGCTATAAAATAGAAGTATGAAATGGAGTATCCTCTTGGTCAACTGATAGTGGTTTACTAAGGGCTCACTACAATCTAAATGTACAGTTATGTGTCCTTTTTCTAACACACATATTTTGAAAAACTCAACTGAGGCAGAAGTTATGTTAGGAGTTCTACTCAAACACCAGCTTGTCAACATATTGCTGTTACATAGTGATGTGTCTTTACAACATCCAAACCATCTGGCCAGGCCATTCATCTGGTTGCCCTGTTTACACAGTACCAAACCTCCAGACAGAATTTGGCACCTTGAACAGCCTCCCAGATTCATTAGCTCTGAGAAATCTAAGGTGACAAATTTGTACAAGAGACTGATCATACTTTAAATCATTTGCAAAATACTTAAATGCCTAGAAAGAACATGTTAAATGATTCAGACATTTACATCTCACAGATCTCCAAGCTTTGGAAATGCTTATGAGAGATCTGGCTCTGAGTTATCACTTGTTTCATAAGTACATTCTCTATAAATCATCTGTGTTTTCTATGTGTCCCACAATTCAACATGTAGAATGCTTTTTGCCTGGCAAGAGATCACAGTTCTGCATTGATTTCAGTTGACAGGCTAGATAAAATTCTTTTTGACATGGGGATATGTCAGAATGCCCCCTTCCCTCTATTGGAAGTGAAGAGATTGTTGAGCTTACTGATTGAACTTTAACGATATGGACAAATTTCAGATGCCTTCTTTTCAGACAGAAAAGGGCTTTGCATTATAGGATACACACACACACACACACACACATATATGTATATATGTGTGTATGTGCCTATGTAAGTCCATTTATGAATGTAAACTGTTTTTACATTTAGCAAAATTGCCTTCCTTTATATGAATAAGAAGTCATCTTAAGTAAGGCTTATAGGATGGAAGTCTTTAAGTACCTGTGTAAACCTGCTGTGAATGACAAAAACAGTTGGAGTAGGAAAGTAAAGTGGTACAGTGGAAAAGTGCTGGACCTGGAATCAGGAAGACCTGAGTTTAAATCCAACCTCAGACCCTGGGCACATAGTTTAAACTCTTTAACTCTCAGTTTCTTCAGATATGAAATGGGGATAATAATATCACTATAATGATATCTTAAAGGGTTTTTTGGTGAGGACCATGTGAGATAAAGTATGTAAAAAAAATCCAAACCTTTAAGGACTACGTAAGTGTGTGTGCATATGAATGTGTGTGTGTGTGTGTGTGTGTGTGTGTGTGTGTGTGTGTGTATTATAGGTCTGTAATGTCATTGGTTTAGAGAACTCTCTGGTCAGTAAAATTGTATCAACTGTTTGGCCACTTACCCATAGAGAATTGTCTGGGACAAATATCTTACTTAGGATCACACAGTCAGCATGTGTCAGACATAGAAACCAAACCTAAGTTTTTCTCATTCCAATGCTCTATGCGCTCTATATAGATATTAACTATTAGTATTATTTAGCACACTCTTTCCTATGTTTTTTTCTTTATTATAGTTACTTTATAGTTAGAGCCTTACCTGTGTATTTGTGATGTTCTCCAATAGATTTTAAGAACTTCAGTCCTGGGACCATTTAATTTATGTTTTTTTTTTAATCTTCCCCAGTACCTAGTATGGTGCTTTGAACATCATATGTTACTAATAAATATTTGTTGAATTTGACTATTCAAGAAATGGTTGAGAGGTGAATGGAAGTAAGGAAGTGCACAGGTAGGTGGGGGGGATAGGAAGAAAGAAGGTACCAAGGCAGAAAAATCTTGCCACAAGGGGAGAACTGCATGGATAAAGGCCTGACCAGAGGAAAAGACAAATGTGGTTAAGTTGTAGGCAATAGGATTGTATTGGTGGCAGTTTTGAAAGCTAGGAAAAGGAATTGTACCTAATTGTCATAGGTCATATATATCTATTGGAGGAAAACAGTGAATATTGGTGTGGTAGCATGCAGGATGGTTTGGGGATAGAGAGAGGAGGAAGTAAGGTGAGAGGTAAGCAATGGAAGCCCAACCTAGGACATGACAGTGGGAATGGAGAGTAAACATTTCAATGGGGTAAAAGCAACTACAACCTATACATTAGATGGGGGTGAAGGAGAGGGAAAAATTGAATATAATACTGTCATAGATTTAGAGCTAAAAGGGAACTTAGAAGTCAATAAATCAGGCCTTATTTTATAGAGGAGGAAAGTAAGGTAGTAGGATGTTAAGAAACTTCCCTAGGGTTGCCTTGCTAGTAGGTTTCAGAGGTGGGATTAAATCTCAGGCTTTCCTTTATCTATACCATTTACCTTCTAGATAAAGAGATAGGTTTTCTAACTTGGGAGACCAGAAGACTGGATACAATTCTGTAAGTCAAGGAGTCAGAAAAAATTGTTTTGGGTGGGGGCTAATTCATTTTGTTTTGGTATATTTGTTACATTCTTCTTTCTCATGTTTTTTTCCCATTTGCTATAATTCTTCTATGCAACATTACTAATGTGAAAATGTGTTTAATAAGAATGTATGCATAGAGCCCATATCAGATTGCAAGCCATCTTGGGGAGGAAGCAAGGCATGGAGAGGGAGAAAATTTAAAACTTATTGAAGTGAATGTTGAAAACTAAAAATAAATAATTTAATAAAAAAAGAAAAAAAGGAAGTGATGCAGAAAGACAATCAACTTGAGGTGGCCACATAAAACTAGAGTGCAGATTGGGACTGGGGCAATGTTTTTGAGCATTCATCAGCAAAGAATTGATAGTTGAAGTCATTAGAGTCTGTAAGCTCACTGAGGGAGTGAGGGGCTGCTATATCTAGGAGAACAGATTATTGTAAAGTGAAAATTAGAAAACATTTAATTAAATGTTAGTAGGAAGAAGGGGAATCTGCAAAAGACTGAGTGGGTATAACCAGGGTTATAATGGGAGAAATGGAAAAGTGAAATCAGAGAAGAGAGACTTTTAATAAGGGTAGGGGGATTTTAGACCTATGGTAAAGTAAAGGGAAGCAACATAGCTGAGCTTCTCTTTACCAGTTTCTCTAAACAGATCTAGAAAATGCATTAGATGAAAGCTTGATAGAAAAATCCAGAAAAAGTCACAGGAAATCATCTGTCCAGCCTAGGTAAGCATAAAGAGACAACAGAGAGGCCTATGGACACTGAGAACAAGTCGGGTGAGGGTCGCATGGTGCATGGGCCACTCCAAGGACAAGAGAAGGGTTAAGCACCTGGGCAAGAGGAGATCCCAGACCCAAACCTGGGCACATAGAGAGTATTCTGTGCCATTGCAATGGGGACAGGTGAGATCTGGCAACTTTGTTGTTCACTACCCAGTTCGAAGACAGAATGAGGAGACCTACCCAGGGCAGTGGTGTTTTTGGGTGGAAAACCTTGGCAGTGTATGGAGAAAAGAAAAAGTTTAGAAGCTAGCAGCAACAGCAATGTGACTCAAACCCCAGGCACGAAACAAGGTCTCACTTGCAATATCTATCCCAGACTATAGAGAAATAATCAAGACAGAAACCCTGGATGGAAGGGAAGTCTGCAGTTCTGTCACCCTCAGGAAACAAAACTTTACAGTTGGCTGATAAGGACTGAGTCCAGCAACATCTAATTTGCAGAATGCAGACCAGGGGAAGCAGCAATAGAACTTTTCTATGGATCAGACCACTTTAAGAGGGCTGGAAGCCTGCAGGCCATCAGTTTGTCTCTGAGATCCTGGAATAACATAATATTAAATACATTAAGAAAGCAGCAATAGTACTAGATTCTCTCCAAAAGTGTGACAGAAGCCAGCCCTAATCTCATTTCTGAAGTCAGGAAGTGGATTGGAAAAATAAGCAAGCAAACTAAAAAAAGAAATCCACTGTAAAGAGTTATTGTGGGGCAGGCACTTTCAAGATAAAAAACACAGAAGAAGAGAATAGAGAATTCAAAATATGTACAAGCAAAGCCCAAGAGAAAAACATAGCTTGAAAATAAACTCAATTAGAATTTTTGGAAGAGATAAAGTATTTTTTAAAGACTAGTTAAAATGCTTTTGTAAATGGAAGGAAAGTGCTTAAGGAGAAAAATGGATAAGAAATAAGAAGCATGGAAAAAATAAGAAAGGAATAATTAGCTTGGCACAAGAAATACAACACCTTGCCCAAACAATAAACTCATTGAAAATTAGAACTAGACACAAATTTCAAACAATGTGAAAGGGGACTCCGAACAACTTCTGGAGCCACAACACCCACAGAACGGCACAGAGAAGCTAACCTCCTGCTGAGGACAGCCCAGCAGCCCTGCAGGGAGCAGCTAGCGCAGCGCTCTGAGAGCAGGCAGCACAGTGCACCGGGAACCGACAGCACAGTGCAGAGCCGAGCCCAGGTCTGTGGTTTTAGCCCCAGGGTGGCTGGGCCTTCAGCTGGCTGGAGGGACCCCAGAATACCAGCAATTGTGGAGATTCCAGAATTATCAGAACAGATATGCCTAGGATAAAGTGAGAGGTTAGTGCCCTATGGACTCTGGGACCAGTATTTGGGGAACGTGTGGCTTCCTCCCCTGGGCCCGAAAAGGTGATGAAGAAACAGCTGCACAGAAGCCATTTTGCAGCATCAGCAGTGGCTCTAGCTCCTGGTCTGCGAACTGTAGGGAGATCCAGCAATGAGTCTGGGGGTTAATCACTCTTGCTTTAAACTGCCTGGATCTGGATTGTGGTCTGGCAGGGGAAGTTTGGGGTGGGTATCCAATTTGCCAGAGTGGGTGGAGGCTTTACAGAGGCCACCCAACTGACAGAAGTTGTGAAGACCCCACGTTTGGGCGGAAGCTCCCCGGTCTGGTGGCAGAGTCCTACTGTGGCAACAAGCCCAAAAATCAAGTAATTAAGGGGCAACATGCCTAGGCAAATGAAACAAAATAAACAGAAAAGTTCAACATTGGACTCCTATTTTAGGGGCAAAGAGGCTCAAAGCATGGAGGAGGACTGTGAGGTCAGAACTCCTGCACCAAAAGCCCCAAATGAAAATACAAGCTGGCTATAGGCCATAGAGGACCTTAAGAAGCAGATAAGAGAAGTGGGGGAAAATTTGGGAAGAGAAATGAAAAAGATGCAAGAAAAGTATGAAATGACAGTCAACAGCCTGACTGAGGAAAATAACACCTTAAAAAATAGACTAACTCAAATGGCAAAAGAGGCTCAGAAAGGCAATGAGGAGAAGAATGCCTTAAAAAGTCGAATTTGCCAGATGGAAAAAGAATCTCAAAAGCTCACTGAGGAGATTCATTCCTTCAGAGTTAGACTGGAGCAAATGGAAGCTAGTGACTTTATGAGAAATCAAGATGCTGTTAAGCAGATCCAAACAAATGAAAGATTAGAAGGCAATGTCAAATATCTCATGGGAAAAACCACTGACCTGGAAAATAGATCCAGGAGAGATAATTTAAAAATTATTGGACTACCTGAAAGCCATGATCAAAGAAAGAACCTAGAAATCATCCTTAAAGAAATTCTCAAGGAAAATTGCCCTGATGTTTTAGACCCAGTGGGGGAAATAGAGGTTGAAAGAATCCACCGATTGCCTCCTGAAAAAGATCCCCAAAAGAAAACTCCTAGGAATATTATAGCCAGGTTCCAGAATTCCCAGATCAAGGAGAAAATACTCCAAGCAACCAGGAAGAAACAATTTCAATATTGTGGAAACACAATCAGAATAGCCCAGGGTCTGGCAGCTTCTACACTGAGGGATCGAAGGGCATGGAATATGATATTCCAGAGGGCAAAAGAGCTGGGATTGAAGCCAAGTGTCACCTACCCAGCAAAACTGAGTATCTTGTTTCAGGGGAAAATACGGTCATTCAGTGGAATAGAGGACTTTCAAGCATTCTTGATGTAAAAACCAGAGTTGAATAGAAAATTTGACATTCAGACGCAAGAAGCAAGAGATGCTTGAGAAGGTAATCAAGGAAAAGAAATCAAAAGGAACTTATCAAAGTTGGACTATTTACATTCCTACATGGAAAAACAATAACTGTGTTTGATGAAACCTTTCTCATTATGAAAATAATTGAAGAAGGGTAAGTGGCATATGTTCACAGGTATACATGGATAGAGGGCACAGGTTGAATTTGATGGGAAGGGATGATTAATTTTTTTTTTCTTTTGGAGGGCAATTGGGGTTGGGTGACTGGCCCGGGGTCATGAGGCTGGGTTTTTGTTTGTGTGTTGGGTATCTGGGGCCGGATCCGAGCTCGGGTCCTTCTGGCTCCGGGGCCGGTGCTCTGCTCGCTGCACCACCTAGCCGCCCCAAGGAAGGGATGATTCTTAAGGGGTGAAGTCAAGAAGTGAGAGAGGAAAGTGGCAAGAGGAGATGGAGAAAGACAGGGTAGGGTAAACTATCTCATGTAGAAGAGGCAAGGGGAAGTAGTTGTAGGGGAGGGGAAGAACAGGAAGGCAAAAAGGCAAAAGCATATTCTCATTGAAGTTGGCTCAAGGAGAGAATCACATACATACTAAATGGAATATCTTACCCTCACTCACTCTCCTGAGTAGGGGAAAGGGGGATGAGAGGGGGGATGATGGAGGGGAGGGCATTCTAGGGGGAGGGGAGGTTTGAAGTACCCACTATCAAAGAGGACAGGATCAAAGTAGGGAATGGACCAGGTGGGAGGTGAGACGTGTGGGAGGGAAATATAAGCAGTCTTTTACAATATATCTACTATGGTAATGTTTTGCATAGCTATACATGTACAACACATGCTGAATTGCTTATCTCCTCAGAGGGAGTGGGTGACAAGGGAGGAAGGGAATGGATCTGAAAATTGAAGTTTTAAAATTAAATGTTTCATAAGATGTCCAGGTATTGTGGCTCAGAGATTCACCTTGCCCTAATGGCAAAGTCGAAGGGGATATGGGAGAAGATATGGGAGAGAGCAGATTGGATGAGGGGCTATCTAATGGGACTGCTATTCTGTGGTGGTGGGTAGGGAAAAATGGGGGAAAATGTAACTCATAATCTGGTGGAAATGAATGATGTAAACCAGAAGTTAATAAAGCATTTGTTTAATTAAAAAAAAAAAGACAGCTCTGAAGGATTTAAGATGAAAAGTGCTGGAGAAATAACCGATGGTTTCTGAATAAAAATTGAAGCATAAAAAAAAAGAAAATTAGAACTAAATAGAAGCCAATGATTCAATGTGGCAACAAGAGATTTTAAAACAAAAATAAAAAATAGAAAAAAATGTTTGGTATCTCATAGGAAAAAATAATCTAGAAATTAGATTGAGGAGAAAAAAATTAAGAATCATTGGACTATGTGGATACCATGACCAAAAAATAAAAGATCTTAGACATCATATTTCCAGAAATATTAAAAGAAGTTTGTCTACATCTTTTGGAACCAGAGGACAATATGTAAATAGGATGAATTACCTCCTGAAAAAATTCCCCAAAGAGAAATACCAGAATCATCATAATCAAAATCCAGAACTTCTAGGTTAAAGAAAAAATGTTGCACACATCCAGAAAGGAAGAAGTCAAGTATTAAAGAAACACTGTCAGAGTCACACATGGTTTAGCAGTCACCACTATAAAGAAGTGAAGAACTTGGAATACTATATTCCAGAATGCAAAGTTGGTAGATACAGCTAAGAATAACTTATCCAACAAAACTATTTATAATGATAGGGGAGGAGGGGAGAGAAGAATGGATCTTTTATGAAATAGAGAGCTTCTAAGCTTTCCTGTTAGAAAGACCAGAACTGTATAGAAACTTTGAAATTCAAGCACAAGAATGTAGAGAAACATAAACATGAATGAATAACAACAAAGTATTCAACAGAGATCAACTGCTTTTATTCAAATATGGGGAGATGATACGTGTGTGACCTTTAAGGCTTATCCTCACCAGGGTTCATAGACAGAATCCAATCCAAGGAAGCTAGAATGGTTTATTATATGTTGACAATTTTGAGAATGGAAAGAGAGGGAAATGGGAATTCCCTGCAGGTGTGGGAGGTACAATGGAAAGGAAGGTTACTAAAAATCATCTTACATAATTAAGGTGAACAAGTAAACAACTATATAATCAAGGAGGAGAGAATGGAGGGAACTGCTGACACTTGGATCTCACTCATCTGAAAGAAGGAAAATACATACAGAGAATTAGATGCAGACATACCTCTCACCCATTGTGGGAGAAAAGTGAATGGATCATTGGAGAAAGGAAGGAATTAGCCCTAAGTAAAACCAATTCTAAGTCTATACAAAAATATTTATAGCTCGTTTTGTGGTAGCAAAGAATGGGAATCTGGGGAGGGAGGAGGCTACCCATATATTGGAGAATAAGTGAATAAGTTTTGGTATAGAAATGTGGTGGAATACAATTGTGCTGAATTCTTATCAGTGTAATGACCAAGGAAGATTCCAAAGGACTAATGATAAAACATGCTACTCACTTCCTGTCAGAATGGTGAAGGATTCATAATAAAGAAAGAAACAAATAGCTTTTGGACATGACCAATGTGGAAAACACAATGACCAGCCACAGTTTCTGAGAACTCATGATGAAACATGCTGCCCATCTTCTGACAGAGAAGTGATGAGCTCAGAGGACAGACAGCTATATATATTTTTTTCAACATGGCCAACAAAACAATTTATTTTGCTTGGTCATAACAAGAGTTTTGTTTTCCTTGCTTTTTTTTATCTGGAGGTAGATGAGGGAAATAGAAGAGAGAGAAGCCTCCTTCCCTGTTATTTTATTTGCAAATAAAATAATATTTAATTAAAAAAAGAAAAAGATGAAGACTGGAGATAAAATTGTCAGGAAGTATGTCATTTATAATCTGCAAATCAATTTGGAAAATTGGTAGAGATAAGGAAAAATCAAAAGAAATTAAGAGATAACAAGAAATTTTCTTGACCTCCATAGATATGTAGATAAAGCATTTATTAAGTGCTTATTAAATTCCAGGCACTGTGCTAAGAGCTGAGAATATAAATGTAAACAAAAAAGGCAGTTCCTACCTTCTAGGAATTTACTTTCCTTGAAATAGATAACACAGAAGAGAAACTGAAAACTTAAGGGTTTGGGGCAGGAAGGGACCAGTGTTGTAAAAATTCAGAGAATCAAAAACAAAGCTGGGTTAAAACTGATCACCTGTCAAGAAATTAACTCTAAAGGAAATATGAAGAAAGACACTATCTGTGTCCATAGAAAGAACTTATACATATACACTCATACCTATTTGTGTCTAATGGTAGCTATCTCTAAGGGGGTATGGAGGGAGGAAATAAAAAATAGAAAAAAGTTTACATGATAATTTTGTTGTATATTTGAAAGAAAAAGCAAGTTGTGCATAGTAGATATGCAGTTTCATGCACAATCATCTTTTTATTGTATCATGTTATGAAAATGTTTGTTTTATTCCATAAGTTAAAAAAATTATAAAAAAAATTTAAAAAGATATTATATAGTAGAAGAGATCATTGAAGAAGGTAGTGATGTTTACTCCTTGAAAATCATCAAGGAAAGTTGGTTTGGTGCTGCACTGAGGCATTTACCTGTATAAAGACAGGAGGCAAGATCCAATATTTTCTTGATGTCTCTTCTGACTCCATGGTTCTATGATAATATCTATGTGAATGCCACTAATTTTTTTTAATCCTGATAATATTGTTTCTTAGGTTGGGAAAGTACTTTATGAATGTAATCGAGGATTCAAACACAGTTGCATAAAATCCTGATATATTGTTTCTTAAGTTGGGAAAGTACTTGAATATAACCAAGGACTCAAACACAGTTGCAAAGAACTTTCTTTATTTGTGGAGATTGTTCAGTGTTTCATGTCTGCATGAGGGGCAGAGCTAGAAAGAGATTAGAAAAGGAGAGAAATCTTGGTGTTCTGATTTCTGACTTCAAGAGATAAAGACATGAGGTTCCCAATTCTCTTCAAGGAGAGGTCCCTGAAGGGAGAGATTCTGGGAAGAAGTCAACTTGTAGAGGTTTCAGTACTTCAATCACATCCCTATCCTCAGTTTGCCATATTTGAGACTTTGGGGAATTTCCCCCTGGGTGAGATCTGGGTCTGAATTTCCTTGCTCCAAATTGGAAAGTCCATTCACCACTTTGTCTAATATATGCTTATCCGTATAACTTCTCTGATTTCTGTTTGCTATCACATTATGTTGTCTTTTTGTAACTGATATTTTGTGAGAAGGGAATCAGACTGTTATATATATGGCTTGGGTCACTCCTTCCCTGTTAAAAGATAGTAATCAGGTACACATCTTAAACCTTTCTCACCCTCTCTAGACAAAGAGTATGTAGCAGTGTGGATAGATATAATTCTAGTTTGGTGTTCCCTCTCTGAGGAGAGCAAAGTAGCCAGACTCATGGATTCAATCACTTATTTTCTTTCCTAACAGAAAGCAATGTCACCCTCAAAGAAGAGTAGGTGAAGGAGACTCTAGAGAAATGTAGCCTCCCTGAAGGCCTTATCTTGATAGACCCACATAGAATCTCATAACTCATATGAGAGACACATACTCTCATATCTCACACATACATTATCTCATTTAATCTTCACAGTGACACTGAGGCAGGTATTATCATACCCATTTACAGATGAGGAAACTGAGGTTGAAAACATAAGTGACTCAGAGTATCATAGGTAATAACTGGTAGAGATGGTTCTGAATGAAGCTTTACATGGCTCAAAGCAAGACATCATACCCACTATGCTCTGAAATCATTGAGACTCAAATCTCCAATTTGATTCAGTCATTTACTCTGTATATGGCCATTTCAGCAGGATTGGAGACTTTCTGAGGCTTTCAAACTTCTTCTTTTTTTTTCTTTTGCTTTTTGGAGGGCAGTTGGGGTTAAGTAACTTGCCCAAGGTCACATGGCTAGGTTTTTGTTTGTGTGTGCATTAAGTGTCTGAGGCCAGATCCAAACTCAGGTCCTTCTGACTCCAGGGCCAAAGCTCTACTCACTGTGCCACCTACCCGCCCCGGCTTTCAAACTTCTACTTAAGAAATACTAAGTATTTGTATTTGTTCTAAAATGGCTGTTAAAGAAAGGAGGAGGTGACAAGATTAGGCTAGAAGCTTTGATCGCTTTATCCTGTGCTTGATTTTGTTTTTTTGCTTCTGCATTCTACTATTGAGGAGATCCCATTTGGAGTCCTCAGTAAATACCAATGGATACTGATGTTGTTATTTGAAAACTTAGAAGAGACCCTAGAGATAATTAATTTTACTCTTCTCAATTTATGAATGAGCCAGAGAATTGAAGGAATTTGCCCAAGGTCATAGAGATGTGATCATCAGATACACAGTTCTAGCTCCTGTCTGCCCTCTGTCTCCAAATTCAGTATTATTTCTACTCTATCACACTGACTCCTGGTGGCAGAGGGAAATGGCAAATATGAGGCCTTCTCTCATGATTTTTATTTTAAATTGTGGAAATTTGAATGTAAATGAAGGTCCCTATTGCTAAATTCAGCAACAGATTGGGTTAAATTTGATAGCAAATAAAGGTATCAGGGCACTGGACTCTAGGGCTTTTTGCTGAAATAAATTTCCTAAGAGCTGAAAATGTTCCTATTATTAATAATTCCGTTTTAATCAAGTAATCTGAATTTGTCATGTGTAGGATGAAAACTGTCTTTTAGGAGCTCTTTCACTGATACACAATGACCTTTTAACCCCTGCTGATTAGGAAATGCACCAGCCGTATGGGCCTTTATGTTATGCCACTAGCTCTGGCTGGATTCCATAGCACTATAAATGGTGCCCCCATACTCTGGCAGCTGCCATTTTCTTTTTGCCAGCTGGCAGGATCATGGCCATCCATTAATGCTTTGCAAAATGATTAATAGCTTCCTCCAAGGATAAGAGGTGAATTTAGAATCATTCACAGATGAATGAGAATGATCTACTGGGTGATTCTCCTGCTCCAGCATTCCTCCAACCACAGTCAATCTCTATGTAGTCTTGCCAGTATCTGAAATGAAGCATAAGTAGTTCTTATGACAACATAGAAGCATCAGAGCAAAAACAACCCTCAAAGGAAATGCCTGTCATCCTCAATGTTTATTTTTTATGTTTTATTTTTAATACTAAAATGCTGATTGTTTATATAATTAGGATCATTTAAAAGATATAATGGAACGTCTTTCAAGATTTGTGAATGGGTTGCATTTCTATCCACATCAATAATGTCAAATGTTATTTTCAGAAACACCCTTTCTTCCTGTCTGTTCATATGTTTGATGGCTACAGTGACCTTCCTTGTTTGCATCTCTCTTTTTAAAAATGTGTTTTGAGTAAACAATAAATAAAAAGGAAGCTTTATTTGATTAAAAATATCTAGTACAGAAGAAATAAAGAAACACATTGGGAAAAGAGTCATTCTCATAATACTTGCCATTTCCTTAACTAATATCATGGAAAATATATCCCATTCTATTGTATAACTGATATTTATAGGTCACTTTATAATTTATAAAGCACTTTAAAGTTATTTTCTCATTTGAGTGCCACCAAAACTCTGTGAGGTAGGTACTGTAGACACTATTATATCCATTTTTGAGATAAATAAATCAAGATCACAAAAGTTAAGTGATTCCCTATGGTCACGAAAATAACAAGTATCTGAGGCAGGATCTGAACCCAGGTCTTCCTGATACCAAATTACTTTTTCACAATGTCACTGCTCTCTCACTATACCATACTACTTATAACAGGTGAAACTGGACTGAAAATACGTGAGGAAAAGGTACTGAAGCTTACATTGCTCAGTAAATGAGATACCTGGAACATCCTTGATCATGTTCCATCATGATCAAGGTGTGATATGGTGTTCATAGAGGCTGCTCCTTGGGTGGGGGAAGGGTTAAGACACAGCTGACTAATACCAGGATTATGGTCCTCTTAGCTCTGGAAGAGACTGGGGCTATCACAGTCTTTGAGCTAGAGGGCAGTATTTCCACAGCAGTGAGAGCTTTTTGAATCCCCTTCAGAACAGACCAAAGAGAGTCTGTCTACAGAAGGAGTCTAAAGAACAGCTGTGAGAACTGCCAGTTGGAGTCAGAGGGGAGAGGCTGCAGAGTCTGTTACAGAGCTGCTAAAAGATGTGAAAACAGGAAAGGTAAGAGGGGCCTAGGATATGGAGGAAATTGAATTCCAAACAGAGGATTTTGTATTTGATTTTGGAGGTGATAGGGAACCACCGGTGTGTGTGTGTGTGTGTGTGTGTGTGTGTGTGTGTGTGTGTGTGTGTGTGTATGTGGTGAGACCCATTCTTTAGGAAAGTCACTTCAGTGGCTGAATGGAGTATGGATTAGAGTGGAGAAAGACTTGAAACAGGCAGACCCACCAGGAAGCTATTGTAATAATTAAGAGATAGGGTGATGAGGGCCTACATCAGAGTGGTGGCATTGTCAGAAAAGAGAAGGTACTGTATTCAAGAGATGTTGCAGAGGTAAAATAGGCAGGCCTTGGCAACAGTTTTGATATGAAGAGTGAGAGGTAGTAATGAGCCAAGTATCATACCTAGGTTGTGAGCCTGAGGGATCTGAAGGATGATACAGCCCTCTACAGCAATAGAGAATGTAGGGGAGGGAGGAGGGAGGGAGGAGGAGAATATAGGAGGAAAAAATAATGAGTTCAGTTTGGGATGTTGCGTGTGAGATGCCTGCCAAATATCCAATTTAAGATGTCTGAAGGTATTTGGAGAGATGATATTGGAGGTCAGCAGAGAGTTTAGGGCAGAATAGATAGATTCAATAATCATCAGCATATAGATGGTAATTAAATCCATAGGAATTGATGATATCTCCAAGTGAAATGGTATAGAAGAAGAGAATGCCCAGGATAGAAATTTTTGGGACACCTATGACTAGAGGACATGATCCAAATGAGGATCCAGCAAAGGAAACTAAAAAGGAGCAGTCTGATAGGGGAATAACCAGGAGAGAGTGGGGTCCCCAAAATCTAGAGAAAGGGGGGAATCAAAGAGAAAAGTGGGATCAACACTGTCAAAGTCTACAAAGTTCAAGGAGAACAAGAATTGAGGCTTTTGAATTTGACAGTTAAGAGATCATTGGAGGGGTGGCTAGGTGGCGCAGTGAGTAGAGCGCTGGCCCTGGAGTCAGAAGGACCTGAGTTCAGATCCAGCCTCAGACACTTAACTCACACACAAATAAAAACCTAGCCGTGTGACCTTGGGCAAGTTACTTAACCCCAATTGCCCTCCAAAAAGAAAAAAAAAGAGATCATTGGTAACTCTGGAGCAAACACTTTTGGGGGAATGATAAGATTGGAAGCTAGATTGTAAGGGGTTAAAAAGGGAGCGAAAGTGCTGGCACCTATTGTAGGTAGCATTTTTATGGAGTTTAGCCACTAAGGGTAAAAGAGATATAGGATAGCAGTTGGCAGGGATAGAAGGATCAATTAAAAGTTTTTTCAGAATGGAGGAGACATGGGCATATTTGTAGGCAGTAGGGAAAGAATAAAGTAGATAAAGAGTGATTGAAAATAAGTGATAAGATGGGGATGATGAGGGAGGAGGTCTGTTGCAGGAGATAGGATAAAATGGAATTGTTTGTGCAGGTAAGGGAGGTGAGCTTTGGTAGGGAGTATATCAACCTCTTCAAGTGAGGCAGGGATAGAGGAGGAGAAAGTGGTAGGAGGCTTGTGAATGATATGAAATAAGGTAGAAGGGAAAAGAGGGAATTCTTGAAGAGTGGCTGTAATTTTTTTTCTGTAAAATATGAGGCAAGATTCTCAACTGAGAGGGTTGCAGAGTGGGAGACATAGGACATTTGAAGACAAATGAAAAGGTTGGGAAGAGTTACTCTGGAAAGTGGAATTTCAAGTTGATGACAGCAGTATCTAAGTAAGATTGCCTATCAGTAGTGAGGGCCCTGTTGAGATTGTGTAACAGAAATTTGTAATGGACCCAACCAAAACAATACAGTTGTGCAACTTTATTCATCTACATTCAGCTGTGTGTGTGTGTGTGTGTGTGTGTGTGTGTGTGTTTGTGAAAAGACAAATGGTAGGAGTGATCCAACATTTAGGCTTGGCAATAAAGGTGCAAATGACAATATAATAAAGGTGACTCAAGAGACAGTGTAGCATTAAACTCTTTCACTAAGTGGTTAAGATGGGGAAAAGACGAGAGAGTGGTTAGTATAAAGGAGATACCCTGAGAGAGAACTGAGCCATCAAAAAATTAAAGGTTACAGTATGAATGAAGAGTAAAGATTGGCAAGGGAAGGCAGGAGAGGCTTAAAGCCAATAGATTATGGCTAGATAAGGAGATTTTAAAAATTCCTGAACATGAAATTGGTGCATATGTGGGTGATGGCAAGATGGAGATCTTTGGGTGTAGTTGAGGTTGCTTGGAGTAGTAGCTCATGGGAAGTAAGTAGGCTTAGGATATGAATGCTTAGGGTATTTGAGCAAGAGTCTTTATGTATGTTGAAATCCCCTTAGTGAGAAAGAAAAGTGAATCAAGTTACCCCTTTTTTATATATACAGGGGAGAATTTTCAACCCCTATAATGATCAGTCAAATAAATGTTTAGAGTCAATAGCAAATCATACACTCATTGTTTCTCAATGATGTCTTAAAATGTAAGCCTGTCCGATAAACAGCCTTTTCATAAATCCTAATGTTGCAACTTGTGTGTAACTTAATCAAGCAAACAATCTGTTCCAAGTTTGTTTTTCCATAAGGTAAAAACTAGAAAAGGAATTCCAGAAAACAACAGTAACTGAAGGTATAGAAAAATGCAAAAACTAATTATAACTACATGTGACAACTCACACTTTTAGAGACCTCACAAGAATTCTTCATTCCACTTTCATTTCATTTTAATTCTTCTCTCCTGTACCTACATCTTGCTTACTACAACACTGGTATCATTGATATCACATCATGTTTCCTCATATCCCTTATAGACAAGAGTCTAACTGGGAGTAACATTTATGCAGATCCGTTCATAAATTTGAATCTTCCATACTTTCATGAGCATGTTGGTAACTTAAGGATCTTCTTCCATATCACCAGGATTGGGAATCATAATGAAATGCTTTGGGTACACAAGGTTGTGCTCCTTTGCATGCACTTCCCAGTGTGCATCATTGCTTTCATGTATGATGTTCTCCAATTCATGTTTCAAATTCTCTAAAAGGTCAAGTTTGATAATCCTGTAACCAGGAGGTGATTCAGAGATTTGTCAACACTATGTTTCTTCATCTTCACCTAAAGTAGGGTAGGAGTTGGGGAAGATAGAAAAATTCCAAGAAAGGTACCAGATTCATTGAAAAAGGAAGAAGATTTACCTGGAGGGAGTAGATAACAGCTACCAGGATTTGCATTGGTTGGTAGAAGTTAATTGCAGTTAACTTCAAAGTAGGAGAGGTTAATGGTTGAGAGAGGTCAGGGAGGACCTGAAATTATAAATGGGGAGCCAGTAATACAACTCCCCCACCTCAAATAGTGAATCAGGGAGAATTAGTGAAGATGTAGCAAGTACTGGAAAGGGTGGCCAGGGAGGCTGTGTAATCAGGAAGGAACCAGTAATTGGTTCTTGCTCTCAGTAAGAGCTAGAAAATGAAATGAGTGGGAGAGGAAAAGATTTAGGATGAAGGGAAATTTGTTGTCCATATAAGGCATTTCAAGGGGCATAGTGGAAGGGGTAGGTGGTGTTTGGTTGTAATTTTAGAGTGGAAAGGTGAAGGAAGTGGGAATAAGAAATTGGATGATTAGGAATAGAGAATGGGGTTTGGATGATGACTGACAGAATCACTGGAATGTGTAGAGTATGACTAGGTGTGAAGGTGGCCATCACTGAGCCTAAGACACCACTGTCTTTTCAGAGGAAGCTGGAGTTTGGGCTTTAAACAAGTAGAGAATGACACAGAAGGCACACAGTCAGTGACTGAGGTGAGCGGCTCTATTTGTAGTTTTACTACCACTCTTCCCTTCATTATTGGTGATTGGGCAGGAAATAGTGCAACAGGAGATGGAAGTCCTATTATGCATTGATTTTTCTTTTCCTCTTCTCTCAAAGGACGGCCACAGGAGGAGATGAAAGGCCTGAGGTCCAAGGAAAGTTTGCTCCCCTTTGCATGGGGAATTCTCCACATCCCAGTATGTAGATCACGTTAGCATCTGGCAGTGAAAATTGCCTTGTGCTGGTGCAGATGGAAGTTACTTTTCTGGTCTCTAGAATCCTTCCTTCAGGAGGCGGGCAGAGAAGGAGATATAAATAGGCATTTCAGAAGACACAGTGAAGGGGTGGTTGGTGTTTGGTTGGAACTTTGGGATGTCAAGGTTGAGAGAAATGGGGATAAGTTTCTGTTCTCACCTGAGGATGGAGATAAAGTAGGCACAGCAGGAATTTTAAGTCTCCTGGTATAAGGGAAATCACTTTGGGACAGAAGGAAGTCCCTTGGCCCAACCACTTGCTGCCTTCCCTCATGGGACTTGCATAGCAATATGAAAGGCAGTATCAGACAAAGGTCTCCTTGACTATCTCATGCATGTGGGTGAATTTGTGTGCATGTGTATGTGTGTGTATGCATGTACAAACACACATACATATATATACATGTGTGCATGTAATTGATTTATAGAAGGCAAAGTCTTTTGTGGTCATGTCTGACTCCCCATGACCCCATTTAGGATTTTCTTGGCAAAGATACTAGAGTAATTAGCCATTTCCTTGTAGAGCTCATTTTACAGAAAAGAAACAGAGGCAAACAAGGTTAAGTGACTTGTGCCACCTAGCTGCCCCCTTTTTTTTTGTCTTAGCTACCTAAAAATAACACAGAGAAAGTTATCCATGTGGACATAGGCTCGTTTTATCCCTGTGATGAAACATGTAATATTTTTTTTTTTAGCCAGGTATGACTGATTGGATTGTGGGAGTCCAAAGAGAGACTTAGGTCTCACAATTAAAAGGAGTTAAGGGTAGAAGCAGGGAGTTCGGAACTTTTATGCTAACCTGTGGGAGAAAAGTGCATGCCATGGGAAGAATGAGAAGAAATCAGAGAAAGGATATTTAGCCAACTTTTCTTTTGTATTGATTTTTATTCCCCTTTTCAGGTTATCACCTTCCCTGAGATTAGTTTTGTTTAGGATTGATGCTAATCCATTCTCATAGGATTTTCTGGATTCCTGCTTACCTGTCCTGCCCAAATTCTTTAAATTCATTTCAGTTTGTTAAGTTCCCTTTCTTAATGTATTTATACATCCATCTCTTCCTCCTTCCCCATCTTTTAAAATCTTCTCTTTTGGGTTGCAGGGATGATAAAAGGGAGGGAATGTTAAGATAAGCAGTGTTCAGAAACAAAAGACTTTTTTAGGAGGTTTAGGGCAAAATGGTGGAAGAAAGGATAAATAGAAGAATATAGGATAGAGGGAAATAGATAAGTAGTAATCATAACTGTAAATGTGAATAGGATGAACTCTTCCATAAAATAGAAGTGGACAGGAAAATAGATTAGAACCTAGTATCCAAAAATATGTTGTTTACAAGAGACACACTTGAAGCAGAAAGTCACACATAGAGTTGAAATATGGAGCCAGAGCAGAATTTATTATGTTATAGCTGAAGTAAAAAAGGCTAGGGTAGCAATCATGATCTCTGAAAAAGCAAGAACAAAAATAAACCTAGTTAAAGGATATAATCAGAGAAACCACATTTTGCTAAAAAGGTACCTATAGACAATAGGGAAGCTAGGTGGCACAGTAGGTAGAGTACTGGGTTTGGAGTTAGGAAGACCTGAGTTCAAATGTGAGCTCAAGTACTTACTAGCTGTGCAACCTGGGCAAGTGACTTAACCCTGTTTGCCTCAGTTTCCTTAGCTATAAAATGATCCAGGGAAGGAAATGGCAAGCCACGTCAGTATCTTTGCCAAGAAAACTTCTAAAGGGTTCACAAAGGGTTAAGCATGACTGAAAACAACTAACAACAACCATAGGCAATGAAGTTATATCAAACGTGTTTGTATTAAGTTTCTTTGATAAGGGCCTCATTTCTCAAATATATAAGGAATTGATTCAATTTTATAAAAATAAGAGACATTAATTAATAAATGGTTAAAGGATATGAAGAGGCAGTTTCCAGAAGAAGAAATCAAAGCTATTTATAGTCATATTAAATAGTGCTCTAAATCACTATTGATTTTAGAAATGCAAATGATAATATTTCTGAAGTACCACCTCACACTTATCAGAAATCACAAAGATTGGAGAGGATGAGGGAAAATAGATACAGTAATGAACTGTTGGTGGAGTTGAGAACTGGTCCAAACATTCTGGAGAACAATTTAGAACTATACCCAAAGTGCTATAAAATAGTGCATACCCAGGGGCGGCTAGGTGGTGCAGTGAGTAAGAGTGCCAGCCCTGAGTCGGGATGACCCGGGATCACTTCTGGCCTCAGAAAATGAGCACCTACATGTAAATAATGACTGGCCATGTAACCTTGAGCAAGTTATTTAACCCTAATTGCTTTGAAAAATAGTGCATACCCTTTGACCCAGGAAAACCACAACTAGGTCTATACCCCAAAGAAATCAAAGAGAAAGGAAGAGGACCTGTATATACAAAAAGAAGTCATACCTACAAACATACATACATATATATACATACACAATGTATATAAAGATAGATAAATAAGTTCAATTATCCTGAAAAGACTAAGTAATGAAATTAATTTTATCATGTTCCTAGGCTATTGCTTAAAAAAAAAAAGAATAAAAGTACATTGAGAAGGAAAAGAAACAAAACAAAGGGTTTACCATGGGACAAAAATAGTTTATAATTGTTAAGACTGTGGAAGGCATATATACAGAGATAGGATATGCTAGCCTCAGGAGTAGGGAGTGATCATAGTAAAGGCAGGAGTCAAGACCAGGGCTTCATGCTTGGGGATACAGAGAAAGACATACCACACACAACTGATTGATTGATTCATGAATTGATTTTTCTATAAATAAATCATAACAGAAGACCTCACCAAAGACAAACATTACATTAATGAAGGCTGGGAATAGGAACTGGACATATGATTTTGTTGACATAGAGATCTCGCTAATGAGACAACTTCTATCAATGCAGGTTCGCGCTCTCACATAGAATATATGAGACATTGTAAAATATCAGACATTGGTCCTTCATAGTCTTACAGAGTTGCCTAGAGCACTGCAAGGTTAACTGAATTACCCAGGGCCACACAGGCAACATGAGTCAAACCTGAAGTCAGCTTTTCCTGACTGTGAGACCAGATCTCTGTCTATTTACCAAATTGTTTATAAAATAAAACAGAAAAGAATAAAATAAATACACAAGTAAAAAGGAGAATAGGATAAGATTTATACATGTTCTAACAGAAAAAAAAATTTAAAAGAGAGTTCTGATTTGGTACACCAGAAGCTTAACCTCTTGTGAGGGTCATTCAGAGTCTAAAGAAAAAGTGTTTAAGAATGTGTATCAATGGTGAGAAAATAGAAATCAGAAAAGGCTACATACAAAGTAATGACAATTTCTTGGAAGATTGTTCCACAAAGATTGTTACTAAAGCTAAGAGACTGAAAGGGGTTGGGTAAAGATGTTTTTTAAAAATTAAATTTAAATTTATGGAATAAAGCAAGGATTTTCCATAACATAGCACAATAAAAAAAGCTGATTATTCGAAACTACAAATTTAACTGTGTAGAGCTCGCTATTCCTTTCAAATACACAACAAAACAATTGTGTAAATTTCTTTTTTTCCCTTTTTTTCCCCCTGTTCTTAATCTTTACCCCCTGTAATGGAAATACAGATTTGAAGATCTTCCCTGCCCCTAGGCCCTTTGATTGGCTTAAGGCCCTTTGATTGGTTTAAGTGACTCTGAGAACCTTTAATTTGAAAATATACTCTGCCCCCTAATAGGCTGAATGTGGTCACGTGGAGCCTGTGGTAGGAGGCTTAGTTTTCAGGAATGACCACACCTTGATTTTGTGTGATTGGGCAGTGGGTCTAGAGGATGGTTACATTCTCTGAGCCAGGAAAAGGCTATATAATCCCTGATATGAGGCTTTGCTTTGGGGCTCACTTTGAGAAGTGTTGTGTGATTTGACCAGATGAGACTCTGGGCAGCCATTGAGCCGCTGCCCCTCCCCCCAACCCCCTGACGGCTTTGAAAACCCAGAAGTTGATGCTTCCCTCTCTGGTAACTGTGATTTTGGTATTGATAATGGTTGGACAGTTTGGAAGCTTGTCTGTTTGATCTGTCTGTATACTCTGAAGTTCGGGGTGCTGACCTTTTCCCCCTGAACTAGGTAAATGATATATGTTTGATTGATTAAAGTGAGCTTGTTAACTGATTTTGAGTTGCTTTCCTTTACAAGAGCAGATCTAAGAACCTGTGTTGGCAGCCACTCTGGGGATGCTGGGGTGCTTGCTGCTACACCCCCCAACCTAGAGATGGCTATCATTTGATCCAAATAGGTGTACACACACATACATGTGTGTGTACATATGTATACATGTAAAATTATTCCATACAGTTTCTTTCTCTGGATGCAGATAACATTTTTCTTCATTTGTCCTATAATTTGGGTATTTATAATAAACAAATTACTTATTCTCACAGTCGTTCTTAAAACAATATTGCTCTTACTGTATATAATGTTCTCTTGGTTCTGAACATTTCACTCTTCACTATTTCATGCAAGTTTTTTTCCATGTTTTCTAAAGTCATTGAGTTCCTCCCTTTTTATAGCACAGTAGTATTCCAGCACAATTATATACCACAATTTGTTCAGTCATTCCCCAGTTGATGGGCATCCTTATAATTTCCAGTTCTTTGACACCACAAAGAGAGCTGTTATAAACATTCTAGAGAATATTTTTTCCCCTTTTCCCCTAATCATCTTTGGAGACAGACCAAGTAGTGGTATTGCTGGGCCAAAGGGTATAGGTAGCTTAAGAAGTCTTTGGGCATAATTCCAAATTGCTCTCCAAAATTGTTGGATAAGTTCACAGTTCCACCAATAATGAACTAATGACCCAATTTTTCCACATCACCCTCCCCCAACATTTGTCACCTTCTCCTATCATTTTAGACAATCTGATAGGTATAAAATGATACCTCAGGTTGTTTTAATCTGCATTTCTTTAATCAATAATGATTTAGACCATTTTAAATAAGACTATCAATTGTTTTTATTTCTTCATTGGAAAACTGCCTGTTCATATCCCTTGACCATTTATCAATTGAGGAATGACTCATATTCTTATATATTTCACAAAGTTCTTTATATATTTTAGATGTGAGACCTTTATCTAATAAAATATCTGTAAATTAACCCCCAATTTTCTGCTTTCCTTCTAATTTTGGCTATACTCGTTTTATTTGTGCAAAACCTTTTTAATTTAATGTAATCAAAATTATTCATTTTATACCTAATTTTTCTCTCTATCCCTTCTTAGCTTAACAAATTGTTCACCTATCCATAAATTGTTCACGTATCCTTAAATCTGATAAGTAATATGGTCTATGTTTTTTTTTCCTAATTTTCTTGTAATTTCTCTCTTTATATCTCAGTCATGTATCCATTTTGATCTTATCTTGGTAAATAGCATGAGAGATTGGTCCATGCCCAGTTTCTGCCAAATTGTTTTCTAGTTTTCACAATTATTTTTTTTTACCAGATTATTAATTCTTATCCCCAAATCTCAAGTCTTTAACTTTGTCAAATATAATGTTATTATGTTTATTTGTTATCGTCAATTGTATGTCTACTATATTCCAATGGATCTACCTTTCTGTTTCTTAGCCAGGACCAGATAGTTTTGATAATTTCTGCCTTATAATACAATTTAAGATTTGGTCCTGCTAAATCTCCTTCTTTTATACTTTTGCTCATTTTTTCCTTTAATATTCTTTCCTTTTTTTTTTCTTTTGCTTTCTTTTTGGAGAGGGGAAGGTAGGGCAATTTGGGTTAAGGAACTTGCCCAAGGTCACATGGCTAGTTTAAGTGTCTGAGGTCAGATTTGAACTCAGGTCCTCCTGACTCCAGGGCTGGTGCTCTATTCACTGAGCCACCTGGCTGCCCCTAATATTCTTGATATTCTTTGATATTCTATTCTTGTGAATGCACACATTTCTATTCCTAGGATGAGTTGAAGTCACACAAAACACAACCCTTTTTCAGAGAAGGTGTCATCCTCTTGTGCCTATTTCCCCCACCTTTGCCCTAAAAAGTCCCCATAACTCATCTCAAACATATTCTTTCCCCCTTCTCCACACATATAAATTCTTTTTTTAATTATTTTTTTATTTTTAAACAAATGCTTTATTAACTTCTGTTTTACATCATTCATTTCTGCCAGATTTTGAGTTACAATCATTTTCCCCCCATTATTCCCCTACCCAAACTCCCAGAATAGCAGTCCCACAAGATATCGCTTCCTCCAATCTGCTCTCTCCCATACCTTCTCCCATACCCCCATAGACTTTTCCATTAGAGGAAGGTGAATCTTTGTGTCCCAATGCCTGCACATCTTATCTCCCTATTACAAGCAAAAGAGTATTAATAATAGTATTTATATATATTTGAGACATTTAGTGTTAAGACCTCGAATTTCAGATCCATTTCCTTCCTCCCTTGTCACCCATTCCCTCTTGGGAGATAACTAATTCAGTACATGTTGTACATGTCTAGCTATGCAAAACATTATCATAGTAGATATATTTTACAAGGCTGCTTTTAATTCCCTCCCACTCATCCCACCCCCCACCTGGTCCATTCCCTACATGATCCTGTCCCTCTTCTATAGTGGATACTTCCAACCTCCCCTCCCCCCAAGGATGCCCTCCCATCCATCATCCCTCCTCTCATTCCCCTTCCCCCTATCCTGCTGCAGGTTGAGATATCCCATTTAGTATGTATGTCATTCTCTCCCTGAACCAAATTCAGTGTGAATGTGGTTTTGCCTTTTTAGCCTTCCTATTCTCCCCCTCCCTTGCAACCACTTCCCCTTGCTTCTTCTACATGAGATAGTTTACCCTACCCTGTCTCTCCCCATCTCCTCTTGCCACTTTCCTCTCTCACCTCATGATTTCATCCCTTGAGTATTCTCCCTTCCCAACAAATTCAACCTATGCCCTCTATCCATATATAACTGTAACCATCTACACACACATTCACATATGTACTCATATGACCACACGCCCTTCTTCCATTATTTTCATAGTGAGAAAGATATCATCAGTCACAGTTATTGCTTTTCCATATAGGAATGTAAATAGTTCAACTTTGATAAGTTCCTTTTTGATTTCTTTTCCCTGATTACCTTCTCAGGCATCTCTTGCTTCTTGTGTCTGGATGTCAAATTTTCTATTCAATTCTGGTTTTTTCCTCAAGAATGCTTGAAAGTTCTCTATTCCACTGAATGACCATATTTTCCCCTGAAACAAAATACTCAGTTTTGCTGGGTAGGTGACCTTGGGTTCATTCCCAGCTCTTTTGCCCTCTGGAATATCATATTCCATGCCCTTGGATCCCTCAGTGTAGAAGCTGCCAGGTCCTGGGCTATTCTGATTGTGTTTCCACAATATTGAAATTGTTTCTTCCTGGCTGCTTGTAGTATTTTCTCCTTGATCTGGGGATTCTGGAACCTGGCTATAATATTCCTGGGAGTTTTCTTTTTGGGATCTTTTCAGGAGGTGATCAGTGGATTCTTTCAACCTCTATTTTGCCCTCTGGATCTAAAACATCAGGGCAGTTTTCCTTGAGAATTTCTTGAAGGGTGATTTCTAGGTTCTTTCTTTGATCATGGCTTTCAGGTAGTCCAATAATTTTTTACATTGTCTCTCCTGGATCTGTTTTCCAGGTCAGTGGTTTTTCCTATGTGATATTTCACATTGCCTTCTAATCTTTCATTTGTTTGGATCTGCTTAACAGCATCTTGATTTCTCATAAAGTAATTAGATTCCATTTGCTCCAGTCTAACTCTGAAGGAATGAATCTCCTCAGTGAACTTTTGAGATTCTTTTTCCATCTGGCAAATTCGACCTTTTAAGGCATTCTTCTCCTCATTGCCCTTTTGGGCCTCCTTTGCCATTTGAGCTAGTCTATTTTTTAAGGTGTTGTTTTCCTCAGTCAGGCTGGTGACCCTCATTTCATACTTTTCCTGCATCCTTCTCATTTCTCTTTCTAATTTTTCCTCCACTTCACTTATTTGATTTTTAAAGTCCTTCTTAAGGTCCTCTATGGCCTGCAACCCGCTCATGGTTTCCCCTGGGGCTTTTGGAGCAGGACTTCTGACCTCACAGTCCTTTTCCCACTCTATGCCCCCAAAATAGGAGTCTAGGGTTGCATTTTTCTGTTTCCTTTGCCTTG